>CM059425.1:255417679-255497532 GCA_030390025.1 Squalus acanthias
GCACTCCACCTCCATCCTGGAGCGCTACAACTGAATTTCATGGGAGCCTATCGTCATTAGCGCCTGGCGCTAATTTTTCAGCTTTCGAAGTTTTAGCGCCCCAATGATATTCTCCTCCTAAGATTTAAAAAAAAAATTTGCTTTAAAAATTATTACTTAATATATTTAAGAGTGGTAGCTAGGTGTAGTTTGATTAATATTTAACTGGACCAGCCACATAAATACTGCGGCAACAAGAGCAGGTCAGAGGCTGGGTATTCTGCAGCGAGTGTCTCACCTCCTGACTCCCCAAAGCCTTTCCACCATCTACAAGGCACAAGTCAGGAGTGTGATGGAATACTCTCCACTTGCCTGGATGAGTGCAGCTCCAACAACACTCAAGAAGCTCGACACCATCCAGGACAAAGCAACCCGCTTGATTGGCACCCCATCCACCACCTTAAACATTCACTCCCTCCACCACCGGCACACCGTGGCTGCAGTGTGTACCATCTACAAGATGCACTGCTGCAACTCGCCAAGGCTTCTTCGGCGGCACCTCCCAAACCCGCGACCTCTTCCACCTAGAAGGACAAGGGCAGCAGGCGCATGGGAACACCACCACCTCCAAGTTCCCCTCCAAGTCACACACCATCCTGACTTGGAAATATATTGCCGATCCTTCATCGCCACTGGATCAAAATCCTGGAACTCCCTCCCTAACAGCACTGTGGGAGTACCATCACCACACGGACTGCAGCGGTTCAAGAAGGCGGCTCACCACCACCTTCTCAAGGGCAACTAGGGATGGGCAATAAATGCTGGCCTTGCCAGCGATGCCCACATCCCACAAACGAATAAAGAAACAATACAGCTGAAAATGGGTTTATCACAAAAAATAAGCATTTTTAATCAGAATATCTAGTCCACTATCTCTGAGTAAGCCGATTTTAAATAACTGAAAATGAAAAAAAAAAACTATACTGAACCATTTGCTAGTTACATTGGGGTACAGTAGTCAGTTTCTTAGTAAATTAAAAAAAAATTATATTCAAAAGTTTTTATAAGGTTCCCATTGGTGTCCTTGCGCCTAAAAACCCCCCCAGTTTAATTCAAAGAGTCTCCTCAAAGGCTGGCAAACGAGCGCAGTTAGCGGAAGCTTGCCACGGTGATTAATGCGACATGGGGGCACGGACAGATTTGTGGGCGGGGCCGGCTTCCGGCGCAATGTTTTTTTAAACTAGCGGGAAAGATCGCGGAGACTCGATTTGCGCTGAATGCAATTTGCGCATATAATCCCGCGACCTGTCGCGTTGGTTTGACCAATTTCAGACACATTGCGGCGACAGAACCAGCACGATTGAGCGGAAACTCCCGGTCTTGATATTTAATGGCGCCCATTACTTTTCTGAAGGAGCCGGAAATCTGGCGAGTCTTCAATCTCTGTTCCCTGCCTCAGCCACTGGACTTTAACAGGAGGCGTCCCCTTGACTCGACATTCCAGCACCACAACCTGCCCCTCTGACGCAGTGATATCTTGTAAGACCTGCGGTGAGACAAGGGTTATCTTCAGTGTCCACTTTACTGCTCTTTTCAGTATTACGACTTATCGTCCCATAAAGTGTGGGTCTACAGTATGCACCCAAGGTGACCTCCAACATTCCAGCTAAGCCCCTCCCGGCCCCGGAAAAAGAAATTGTGCTTTCTAATACTCAGTGGGTAGCGCTCTCGCCTCTGAGCCAGAAGGTTGTGGGTTCAAGTCCCACTCCAGAGGCTTGAGCACAAAAATCTAGGCTGACACTCCCAGTGCAGTGCAGAGGGAGAGCTGCACTGTCGGAGGTGCCGTCTTTCGGATGAGACGTTAAACCGAAGCTCCGTCTGCTCTCTCAGGTGGATGTAAAAGACCCCGTGGCACTATTTCGAAGAAGAGTCAGGACGTTCTCCCTGGTGTCCTGGCCAACATGTATCCCTCAAACAACATCACTGTTGTGGGATAACAACAGAAAAAGCTGGAAACACTCAGCAGGTCAGGCAGCAGACAGACCTGAAACGTTGACTCTGTTTTTCTCTCTGTACGGATGCTGCCTGACCTGCTGAGTGTTTCCAGCGTTTTCTGTTGTTATTTCAGATTTCCAGCATCCGCAGTATTTTGCTACTGGAACACTATTGTGGGACCTTGCTGTGGGAGGGCAAATCGCCATTAGAATATCAGGAGCACAGAAACAACCCAATAGGCATGGGCTGGAATGCCAATCCGGCAATGGCCCACGGGTTTTGGTAAAATCGCTTTGTAGGAAATCCGAGGAGGCACGTCACCCGTGTATAGGACGGCCCCTCTTAACTCTAGCCCCAAATAAGCACATCAATTTCTAGTCTTTATATGTGGTATTTTAAGAGAATGGTGTATATTCTAACCTTTCCCGCCCAGGGCGGGTGGGCAGTTAAAAATGAGCAGGGCCCATACCCGCTTGACTCAGCGACCATTTCTGCTATTAACCTTGCAGGGTTTAGCAGGAGGCTGAAGCGACCTTATGTGAATGGGGGTCTTAGTATGTCAATGGGACCCCAATACAGTTTTAACGGAGCCTTCATGGGGAAACCACAGCAGACTTTCCTGCTCGGCAGAAGATGATCCGCTGCTGGTCTGAAGAGCTCAGGTTAAGTCTAACAACTTGCATTTATATAGCGCCTTTAACATGGTAAAACGTCCCAAGGCGCTTCACAGGAGCGTTATCAGACAAATTTTGACACCGAGCCACGTCTTAAAAGAAGAGAGAGATATAGGGCTGGATTGTCATTGACCCGTGGAGGTGGGTTTGGAGGCGTGTGGGGGGTTAAAATTGCGAAAACTGGCGGGTGGGCACAAGTCCGCCTCCATCCCGCCTCCACGCAATTTTCATTAAATCGTGTCTGCTGGTCCCGACTCCGTCCCGCCTTTAAGAGGTGGGATAGGCTGTTAAGGCCCTTAACAAGCACTAAATTGCCTCTATAATGCCATTTTGAAAGGCCTTTGTGATTTTAACCCTTGTTCTACGTGAAGCACGCCTGTTCTGAACCACGATTGTGAAACCTGGCGGGAGCACATTTGGCTGGCTGGCTGTGGGGATGGATGGATAGAGAGGAGACATATCCGGGAGTGGTGGTGTAAAAATATCTGGGAGCAGACTTAGGGCTGCTGCTGCTTATTTTGCAGGTCCTCTCACAGCAAAGGCCAGGCAGTCTTTGAAGACCTTCAATGCAGCAGCAATGATGACATCATCAAAGGCGACTTTCAGACTGAAAACACTAATTGGTTCATGGGTTCCACATGCTGGAACTCAATTGCCCAATTAGGTGAAAATTGCATCAATCTCCCACATCCAATTGCAGTCGGGTGGATAACACGACCCCTAGCCCGCCCCAGTATCAAAATCCAGCCCATAGAGAGCAATGTTCGCTGGAATTTTGTTTTAGCCCCTTTAATGGGCTGCGCGGCCCATTCAAAACTTTTTCAATGTAGATGCCAGCTCACCGGCTGCACGGGACCCCTGGAGCGCTGCGTGGCCGCACAGCTTAAAGGGAACATTGGTCGAGAGGCGGAGAGGTTTAGAGACAGAATTCCAGAGCTTTGGGGCCCAGGCAGCTGAAAGCACGGCCGTCAATGCTGGAGCGGTTAAAATTGGGGATGCGCAAGAGGCCAGAATTGGAGGAGCGCAGAGATCTCGGAGGGTTGTAGGGCTGGAGGTGGTTACAGAGATAGGGAGGGGGCGAGGGCCATGGAGGGATTTGCTTTCCACTGAGGGGCTAGGAGGAGCAGGAGTGCGTCAGCTCCGCTGGTTTTTGACCAGTTTCAAGTGGCCTGACGCATCTTTTTAGGCTGAAGCCTAGGGGCATCTCTAGAGCCCCCCAACCAATATGGTATCGGGTATGTTTCTGATGCTGTTTGGCTCCGGAGATTGGCTTCCTAAATCGGATCTCTGTGTCCCTGGCTTTCCGCCCACAAAACGGGCGTAATGAGGTCCAATTTTGCTCCCCGTAGAGTCCAGCTTTGGCCAGCGTGCACAGAAGAAGCAGGTCCCTCCAATGAATCGGATTAAAGAACTGAAAAGGTCTTAATCTCTCTTCATACCTCATGATTTCAGGGAGTTAGACTTGTACTTAAATGGGTGGGTGGGTGGAGAGAGAGAGGCGTGGGGTGGGAAATCAAAATCAAAATTGCTGATCCAAGCTTCTAAAAATCACGGAGAATTGACGGGATGGGCGGTGGTCTTTGTGTGAAACCGACAGCGAAATTGGCAGGGTTATAAACCAAGGGAAAGCACCCCGGCAAAATAAGCGTCGCAGAGTGAGATCTTCACAGGTCGACATAACAAACGTGGGCTGAGTGAAGCAACGAGAGGAAAGAAACCACATTTGTGATAGTGAAAGGTATACGGGCATGGTGCCAAGGCAGGAACTAACACCCCAGCTTGGAATCCAACCTGAAAACAATGAAGAGATTGTTACTGAGTCACCAGACCAATTCTGCAGGAGAAGCATGTGGGTTCGTGTGTCTGTATTATCCAGCTCTAATTCTCTTAGGTTTTCCGAAATGCTTACCCTATAACGTCAATCATTGTCCTGCACAGACTGACTTCCTGTTAAAACAGTGATCAACAGATGCCCCAATGTTTATAAAAGCCATCTGCACTCCTATAGAAGCTAGAAGTTAAAGATCCGCTTACAGTTTCTGAAAATAGATTAAGAATCTGAAACACCAGTGATGTCTGAATTGTATCCCCGCATCGCTTCTTTCTTTATTTCTTTCTTGTCAAATTTTTTCTCTTAAAATACTCCTGTGCAGCGCCTTGGGACGTTTTACTATGTTAAAGGCGCTATAGAAATACAAGTTGTTGTTGTTTCTCTCTTTCATCTTTCTAACTTTATCTTTCTTTTCATCTTTCTATCTTGCTATCGTTTTTTTATCTTTCAGTTTATTTTTCATCTTTCTATCTTTCTTTCTTTTATTCTTTCTTTCACCTTTCTATCTTTTTTTAATCTTTCTATCTTTCTATCTTTCTTTCTTTCTCCTCGGGCACTGTCACGGTTCCCGCTGACTGACTGAAAGCTCTGGCGAGGGCAGGGTCCGGGTGAAGGGGGCTCTCACAGGCCCGTTGCCGCGGCATCCTCCCGCAGTAAGTTGCAGCAAAGCAAAGCCGTTTGTCCCTCCTGACCCCAGCGACCCCGGTTAAACCAATCCCCCCCCCCCCCCCAGTGAAGCCAAAAACGGTCCCTGCTTGACCATCTTGCGCGACCGGACGCAAACCTCGACAAATTTACAGGTTAAATTTTTTTGTTGTTGACTGAAAGGATGATAAAAAGAACGACCTTTGAAAACGCAGGCGGCGAGACTCCATTCTGGACTTGAAGGCAAGGCGTGGGACTCTGGACCTAAAATTTAAAAGAAAAAAAAAAGGACAAGCGAAAATTAAAACATAATGTCAGCGGGCCAACCAATTTCAGGCTGTCGCACAACTCGAATCGAAGCAGTTTTTAACGTTTCGACAGCAGCCAACTTTATAATTACTGACAGGAAGATTTCTGCAACTGCTGGTGTACTTAAAGCCGTCAACATGATTAAAGTCTACAAGCCGGGTGCTCGGAGCGTACTCCGGCATTTCCCCCTCGGTTTGCCAACCAAAATTACATGTTAGGATACAAGCCGCTTAAGTGCAAGACGCGTCTTCGCTGTAAACAACTTAATGACGCGTCGTAAACAAACAGGGTAAAACTACAGGGCGAAACGACTCGCACGACGGCCTCGTAACAGGACGGCTCCTGCAGCAAAGCAGTCACGGATTATAAACAGGACCTTTCCTCCTTTGCATTTAATACTTGACAGACTGAAGCACAGTGACACCAGTGGGCCTCTTCGGTTTCAGTCTATACTCCAACCGTATGACAGAGCATAACCCCAGTCATTTTAGTCGACTGTAAAAATAGAACCGCATGACTGGAAGGGGCCATTATACTGTGCCGTATGTCCCTTTGGTACCCGAGAATGGAGGGTCAGCAACAATCGCTGGTTATATATATTTTTTAATGACAGCACAGTACCCCTCCGACCCCCCCCCCCCCCCCGCCACCCCGACCCACAATTTCCTTTGTTTGGGTCTTCTGAAACCACTGTGCGAATTTCAGCCAACCCAGTGACACATGTCCCTCAGATGTTCCTTCTGTCCTGAGATTTACCAGAATGGCACCATGGATGAGGGACTTTCCAGTTACTAAAAAAAGCTGGGATTGTTCTCCTCAGAGCAGGGAAGGTTAAGGGGAGGTTTAATAACATTTATGAGGGGGTTTTGATAGAGTAAACAAGGAGAAACTGTTTTCGTTGTCTGGAGGGTCGGTAACCAGAGGACACAGATTTGAGATAATTGGCAAAAAAAGAAAATGTTACGCAGCGAGTTGTTGTGATCTGGAATGCGCTGCCTGACAGGGCAGTGGAAGCAGATTCAATCGTGGCTTTCGAAAGGGAATTGGATCCCCAGTCCAGAAACTAAGCAGCGAGTCTAGTCTGGAGTGACACTGCAGTGCAATATTGAGGGAGTGTTGCATGATCAGAGGTCCTGACTGCTGATTCAGATGGAAGTAAAAGGTTCCTCCCTTAACCAACACCATCAAAAACAGCTTGATGGCCACGGATTTCATTTGCTATTTGTGGGGTCTTGCCGTACACAAGTTATAAACATAGAAACATCGAAAAATAGGAGCAGGAGTAGGCCATTCAGCCCTTCGAGCCTGCTCCGCCATTCAATATGATCATGGCTGATCCTCTATCTCAATACCATATTCCCGCTCTCTCCCCATACCCCTTGATGCCTTTTGTGTCTAGAAATCTATCTATCTCCTTCTTAAATATATTCAGTGACTTGGCCTCCACAGCCTTCTGTGGTAGAGAATTCCATAGGTTCACCACCATCTGAGTGAAGAGATTACTCCTCATCTCAGTCCTAAATGTCCTACCCTGTATCCTGAGACTGTGACCCCTCGTTCCTAGACCCCCCCAGCCAGGGGAAACATCCTCCCTGCATCCAGTCTGTCTAGCCCTGTCAGAATTTTATATGTTTCAATGAGATCCCCTCTCATTCTTCTAAACTCTAGTGAATACAGGCCTAGTCGACCCAATCTCTCCTCATACGACAGTCCTGCCATCCCAGGAATCAGTCTGGTGAACCTTCGCTGCACTCCCTCTATGGCAAGTATATCCTTTCTTAGGTAAAGAGACCAAAACTGCACACAGTACTCCAGGTGTGGTCTCACCAAGGCCCTGTATAACAGTAGTAAGACATCCTTGCTCCTGTACTCAAATCCTCTGGCAATGAAGGCTAACATACCATTTGCCTTCCTAACTGTTTGCTGCACCTGCATGTTTGCTTTCAGTGACTGGTATACAAGGACACCCAGGTCCCTTTGTACATCAACATTTCCCAATCTATCACCATTTAAATAATACTCTACCTTTCTGTTTTTCCTACCGAAGTGGATAACTTCACATTTATCCACGTTATACTGCATCTGCCATGTATTTGCCCACTCACTCAACTTGTCTGAATCGCCTTGAAGCCTCTTTGCATCCTCCTCACAACTCACAATCCTACCTAATTTGGTGTCGTCAGCAAACTTGGAAATATTACATTTGGTTCCCTCATCCAAATCATTGATATATATTGTGAATAGCTGGGGCCCAAGCAATGATCCCGGCGGTACCCCACTAGTCACTGCCTGCCACCCCGAAAAAGACCATTTATTCCTACTCTCTGTTTCCTGTCTGTTCACCGATTTTCAATCCATTTCCCTCCTTAACGACAGTGGCTACAGTCCAATAATAGTTCAGTGCCTGTGAAGAATGTTGGGACAACTGCAGGAGGTGATGAGGCATCGTACAAAGCAGGCTCTTTCCAGGCCATTCTTTTCACATGGCAACCAGTTAACGGTCCGTCCAGGTCCTAATACAATTGATCAATTTCTGTAGGGTGGGCACGGGAACATGGGACAGTCCCGGGAACAAGGTGAACATAAAAGCTTTGGTTTGGGACAACTGCTTCGTAAGGTGGGCCTTCTATTTATATGTCCACTGATAAGCTGCCGTGTGCATTCGGGTTAGGGTAAGCATGCGTATCAAAGTAACGTAAAGAAAGAAAGAACTTGCATTTATATAGCGCCTTTCACGACCTCAGGGTGCCCCAAGGTGTTTTCCGCTCAATGAAGTACTTTTTGAAGTGTAGTCACTGTTGCAATGTAGGAAATGTGGCAGCCAATTTGCACACAGCAAGATCCCACAAACAGCATCGTGATAAATGACCAGGCGATCTGTTTTCAGAGTTGGTTGAGGGAATAAATATTAGCCAGGACACCGGGGGAGAACTCCCCCTGCGCGTCTTCGAAATAGTGGCCGTGAGATCTTTTACTTCCACCTGAGAGGGCAGGCGGGGCCTCGGTTTTAACGTCTCATCCGAAAGACGGCACCTCTGACAGTGCAGCACTCCCCCAAGATAAAGTGCTCAAGTGGGACCCATGACCTTTTGACTCCGAGGTGAGAGGGCCACCCACTGAGCCATGGCTCAGGAAAATATATAAATGTAATTTTTTCGTGCCGGTTAAAAATACACAACGGGCGTTAGTCATTGGTTGCTCTCACTGAATGTTAGTTGGCATATTGTTCACTGTACCTGTGGGGCTGGGATGGAGATGGACTGAACCAGCGTAGAGCGGACCTGCTGCACATCAGCGGCACCTGCTGCCCCCTTTGAGTGATGGGATCCTATCGTCAAGGACACTGAAGTGGTCTTCTTTTGGGACCTTGTGTTTAGGAAGGGGGGGAAAAAAAAAATAATGTTTATACAAATGACATACAACTTCATTATCAGGCAAAACTTGCCAGATGGATCAAGAACTAGACGGAGTTGAAATACAGATCAGCCATGATCTAATTGAATGGCGGAACAGGCTCGAGGGGCTGAATGGCCAACTCCTGTTCCTATTTATGATTACATAGAAATATGAAACAGATCATTCGGCCCAACTGGTCTATGCCGGCGTTTATGAGCCACACGAGCCTCCTCCCACCCCTCTTCATCTCACCCTATCAGCATAACCTTCTATTCCTTTGTCCCTCATGTGATTATCTAGCTTCTCCTTAAATGTATCTATGCTATTTGCCTCAACTACCCCTTGTGGTAGCGAGTTCCGGATTTGATAGCGCTGTCTATTTTTAACATCAAGCTTTGCGGCCTGGTAATAACTATGAGAGAGACTGAGGGACCTGGTACCAATGAAATCGATGAGCTAGATGGTTTTTAATGTAGATTAATGAAATATTTGCATCAGAGCAGTGATTCATCGGGACCATGTACACGTTTCCTCTTCACAGGGAGAGCTCCGCTAGCAATACAGGGAATGGTCCAAGTGGAGATCTCCGAAATTAGGCACAGCCAACGAAATACATATACACGATGAAGGGATCCATCTGGGAAGACTTGGGCCAGTTTCACTGAGACCTATTATCAACATACTGGAATGCTTGACACCTCCTGACTCCCCAAAGCCTTTCCACCGTCTACAATCAGTCGTGTGATGGGATACTCTTCACTTGCCTGGATGGATATTTCAGTACAAAGGGAACCATTTGGCCCATCGTGCTTGTCCTGGTGCTAGTTCAACAGTCGAGCTATCTATTTTAATCCCATTTCCCTACTCTTACCACATATCCTTTTTCTTCCGTGTTGCGATTAACTTGGATTGTTATTAAAGAAACCATTGCAGCTGTGAGGAGGGATGATATCTTAGAAGGATCATCCAACGAGGCCATATGGGTTCAACTGAAAACCTAAAAAGGGGCACTCACACTGCTGGGAGTGTACTATAGACCCCCAAACAGTCAGAGGGGGGATAGAAGAGCAAATATGTAGGTACATTTCTGAGATGTGCAAAAATAGGGCAGTAATAGTAGGGATTTCAACTTCCCTAATAATAACTGGGATAAGATTAATGTGAAAGGTTTAGAGGGAGCAGAATTCATTCAGGAGAACTTTTTTGGCCAGTACGTAGCAAGCCCAACAAGAGAGGGGGTGATTCTGGACCTAGTTTTAGGGAATGAAGCTGGGCAGGTGGAAAGGGTGGCTGGGCTGGGGAATTTTAGCTATGAGGAAAGATTGGATAGGCTGGGGTTGTTTACTTTTGAACAGAGGAGGCTGAGGGGGAGACTTAATTAAGGTGTATAAAATTATGAAGGGCCTAGATAGAGTGGATAGGAAGGACCTATTTCCCTTAGCAGAGGGGTCGATAACCAGGGGGCATAGATTTAAAGTAATTGGTAGGAGGTTTAGAGGGGATTTGAGGAGAAATCCTTTCACCCAGAGGGTGGTGGGTGTCTGGAACTCATTGCCTGAAAGGATGGTAGAGGCAGAAACCCTCATCACATTTAAAAAGTACTTGGATATGCACTTGAAGTGCCGTAACCTACCATGATACGGACCAAGAGCTGGAAAGTGGGATTAGGCTGGATAGCTCTTTGTCGGCCGGCACGGACAAGATGGGCCGAATGGCCTCCTTCTGTGCCGTAAATTTCTATGATGATGAAATGTGTAAGGTAGAGTCCGTGACAGAATGGTTTGCACATGGTCAATAGAAGGAGCAAGCTTGAGGGGGGCAAAAATGGCTTTATTCATTCTGGTTTTCACTGATTTTGATATTCTTTAATTAAAAAAAAATGAGGGTAAACACCACATTCCTCTCCTGTTCTCTAAATTCACATTGATTAAAAAGACAACCTGCTAGTAGGCGGAAGGTAGCAAGAGAGCAGCCTGGACACATTCCTTCCTCTTCTGCATGGAGACAAGTCCCTGACCTCCGTTTCACACCTTCTGCAGTGAGGTAGCACACAGGAAACAAGTACAACATCTGGCAACCTCTTCCTGAAATTGGTGGGCCATTGACAAATTCCACCCCCAGTTGTTAAAGACCAATAGACTGA
The DNA here is from genome assembly GCA_030390025.1 of Squalus acanthias. NCBI lineage: Eukaryota > Metazoa > Chordata > Chondrichthyes > Squaliformes > Squalidae > Squalus > Squalus acanthias. The sequence continues at coordinate 255,428,652 of CM059425.1, forward strand.
TGAACAGCTTGGTAACCTGATCTCCATGAATACAACATACAGAGAGCTAGCATGTAACGGGGGAGCCATGTTAAGACTGTGCTCGAGAGAGAGAGAGAGGCTCCCTGTGTTGCTCGATACTAGTGTCAGCCGTGGCTCAGTGGGTAGCACACTCGCCTCTGAGTCAGAAGGTTGTGGGTTCCAAGTCCCACTCCAGGGACTTGAGCACAAAAATCGAGGCTGACACTCCCAGTGCGGTGCTGAGGGAGTGCTGCACTGTCGGAGGTGCCGTCTTTCGGGTGAGACGATAAACCGAGGCCCCGTCTGCTCGTAAAAGATCCCCATGGCCACTATTTCGAAGAAGAGCAGCGGAGGTGTCCTGGGTCAATATTTATCCCTCAACCAACAATAAACAAAAACAGATTATCTGGTCGCTATCACATTGCTGTTTGTGGGAGCTTGCTGTGCGCAAATTGGCTGCTGCGTTTCCCACATCATTACAACAGTGACTACACTCCAAAAATACTTCATTGGCTGTAAAGCGCTTTGGGGCGTCCGGTGGTCATGAAAGGCGCTGTAAAAATGCAAGTCTTTCTTTCTTCTTTTAGGATGCAATGCACCTATGGAGAAGCAATTCAACCCTTGCAAATCATTCCAATTCCAGTTCAATTCAAACTGTACAGTTAACCAGATGCTGCCATAGCTGCTAATGTCACATCATAGAATCATACAGCACAGAAGGAGGCCATTCGGCCCATCATGCCAGTGCTGGCTCTTTGGAAGAGCTCTCCGATTAGTCCTACTTTTCCCCGCTCTTTCCCCATAGCCCTGTAATTCTTTCCTTTTCAAGTATTTATCCAATTCCCTTTTGCAAGTTACTATTGAATCTGCTGCCACCAGCCTTTCAGGCAGCGCGTTCCAGATCATAACTGCGTAAAAACGTTTCTCCTCATCACCTCTCTGTTTTTTTTTCCAATTATCTTAAATCTGTGTCCTTTGGTTACCGACCCTTCTGCCAGTGGAAACAGTTTCTCCCTATCTACTCTATTAATACCCTTCCTAATTTTGAATGCCTCCATTAAATCTCCCCTTAACCTTCCCTGCTTGAAGGAGAACATAAGAACATAAGAATTAGGAGCAGGAGTAGGCCATACGGCCCCTCGAGCCTGCTCCGCCATTCAATAAGATCATGGCTGATCATCGACCTCAACTCCACTTTCCCGCCCGATCTCCATATCCCCTGATTCCCCTAGAGTTAAAAAATCTATCTATCTCAGCCTTGAATATACAGTACTCAAAGACTCAGCATCCACAGCTCTCTGGGGCAGAGAATTCCAAAGATTCACAACCCTCTGAGTGAAGAAATTCCTCCTCACCTTGGTCTTAAATGGCCTACCCCTTATCCTGAGGCTATGCCCCCTAGTTCTAGACACTCCAGCCAGGGGAAACAACCTCTCAGCATCTACCCTGTTAATCCCCTTCAGAATCTTGTATGTTTCAATGAGATCACCTCTCATTTTTCTAAACTCCAGAGAGTATCGGCCCATTCTACACAATCTCTCATTATAGGACAGCCCTCTCATCCCAGGAATCAATCTAGTGAACCTTCGTTGCACCGCCTCCAAGGCTTCTCCAGTCTCTCGACATAACTGAAGTCCTTCATCCCTGGAATTGTTCTGCTAAACCTCCCTGGCATCCTCTGCAAGGCCTTGGATAGGTGTGTCTGCATTGTAGAACACAACGAACATTTCAACATGGTGAAGTGCCTCTTGCTGCTGTTGAAGATTAAGCCCTATACAGATTGATATATGCAACACTATAGATGCATCTGGAGAGGTTGCTACTGGTATGACCCCCACCCTCCCAGCCCTTATATCAAGAGCTTCCATAGACATTAGTAACTCACTCCTACCAATTAAGAGTGCCTTCCCTTAAAACAGGCCAGAAAACTTGTGTAAGTGAATGAATCGGTCCATATGTCAACAATGACACACAGACAACATAATTTCTCAACAATATGATATTTCCCTGACATTATCAGGCCTGCTTCCATTAGCTCCACTGGGCATCTAAGAAAAACTCCACCAAACACAGGTACCTGGACATACAAAAGTTAGCATGCAGGTACAGCAAGTAATCAAAAAGGCAAATGGAATGTTGGCCTTTACATAGATACATAGATACATAGTTGGAGTATAAAAGCAGGGAAGTCCTGCTACAACTGTACAGGGTATTGGTGAGACCACACCTTGAGTACTACGTACAGTTTTGGTCTCCTTATTTAAGAAAGGATATATTTGCATTGGAGGCAGTTCAGATACAATTCACTAGGTTAATTCCAGAGATGAGGGGGTTGACTTATGAGGAAAGGTTGAGCAGGCTGGGCCTATACTAATTGGAATTTAGAAGAATGAGAGGTGATCTTATTGAAACATATAAGATACTGAGGGAGCTCGACAAGGTAGATGCAGAGAGGATGTTTCCCCTCGTGGGGAAATCTAGAACTCGGGGGCATAGTTTCAGAATAAAGGGTCGCCCTTTTAGAACTGAGGTGAGGAGGAATTTCTTCTCTCAGAGGGTCGTAAATCTGTGGAATTCTCTGCCGCAGAGAGCTGTGGAGGCTGGGTCATTAAATACATTTAAGGTGGAGATAGACAGACTTTTGCAAGATAAGGGAGTGAAGGGTTATGGGGAGCGGGCAGGGAAGTGGCTTTGAGCCCAAGATCAGCCATGATCTTATTGAATGGCGGAGCAGGCTCGAGGGGCCAAGTGGTCTATTCCAGCTCCTATTTCTTATGTTCTTATGTTCTCATACTAACATTCATTTGGCACGTTAAATTCAAAGCTTTACTTCAACATGTGATAAACATATGCTAGCACAGACCAGTAGAATCAATCGCATCGCAAGGCAGCTCAATAGTTGAGTCTCGGCTGCCGGTGATGAACGCTCATTAGTCCTACCTCACTCGGCTTTATTACATGGCAAGCCAGCACCTGCCGTCATGCATCCTTTATCCACACTAGGTAGAGTAATACCACAAAATGCTCCTGTACAAAGAGTTTTGATGTTGCATAATCCACCATCAGAACATGCATTGTTATCTGAAGTCTAATTACAGATTTCCAATTACAGCCTGATCTTCTAGTCATGCACACTTACCGTTGGACCCATGCACACTTACCGTTGGACTCATGCACACTTACTGTTAGACTCATGCACACTTACTGTCGGACTCATGCACACTTACTGAGGCATGGCTCCGGCTTGTGACTTAAACATATCTCCCTCACCCTCCGAATCTGTGGAAGAAGCACCTAGACAGGAGGGAAACAGAGCAGAGTTAGAGGGACGTTTAACTTTTCTTTAAGTATGAAGAAGGATGAGGGTTTGCACCCTTTGAATTGTCCTGGTCTCAGCCTTGGAAGGTGGCTGTAAAAGTTACGTGCTGCTTTTAATAACCAGTCTATGCGTGTGCGAATTTCAATCCAATTACAGAGCCGTTGTATAGACGTGTATTAGCGTGGCACACCCCCAAACGTCATTGGCACACACAGGAGCCTCAGGGTTTTTCCAGCTGTCAGATAAAAGGAAGGAGGTTTGCTTGCTGCTGGGATGAGCAATGGGGGATAAACAGGAAATGGATCTTTCTTCCTGATGCTTCCAGATTCATTCCTCTACACAAAGCTGGACAGAAACTAATGAGAAACAGTACAGGCTAGGCTTCAACCGCAGTCCATCATTAGGAGCACACAGTCTATTATTACATATCATTTGTCCGATGCTAAAAGTATAATTAGACTTAGAGACGGCGCTTAATTTGTCAATTCAACAGCAGTGGTCTTTGAAGTCTAATGAGGCCAACTCCATAGGATCTTGCTTGTGGTCAGGGAAGAGACTCGGCAGAAATGTCAGTTCACACTTGTTGTGCAATAATTCTTCTATTAACTGAACTGAAGGCTTATGCAGCCACAAATCCACCATCCGAAAGGAAGTCTACTTCTCTTCTTAGTCTGGACCTCATTTGAAGATCGTAAGCGTCTGAAGATGAACTACATTTAGTTGAAGCTGTGTGGGAGGAAAGATGGTTCCAACGATAGATCCGATTGCTTCAGGCCGACAGATTACTCGCTTCCTCACGCTCACGACAGGCGGTCAAATCGGAGGCTTTAAAAGAAGAGGGCCGCATTGCCTCATCGCAAAAAAAAAAACATGTTAAGACACTTACCAGTACCTTCAGCTGGGCAAGACAGCAGCAATTGGGCATGGCCAGGTTGGCGACTCTTATCTGCCCTCTGAGCGGCCTCGCGAGCCGTTCAGTTCTATCAAACCGCTACCAGTCATTCAAGATGAAGGCCCACCACCACCTTCTCAAGGGCAACTACAGCTGGGCAATAAATGCCAGCCTTGCCAGCCAGCGACGTCCACATCACGAGAATGAATTCAAGGAAAATGCTTTCACGAGCTCAGCCTTGGGTTGCTGACAGGGTGGAATGTGAGAGGAAGATCCACTCTGGTACACAGCTGTCCTGCATGTGTTAGCTCAGGCTCGCCTACTTGTACCGTTGGCTGGTTATTCAATGAGAATGCATTTCACGTGATTGCAGAAGCTGTGTTATTCAGAAGCTCCCTGTCTCTGCCTCTGCCTCCTCCGGCCCCTTCAACCCTCGAGATCTCCGCGCTCCTTCAATTCTAGCTTTGTGAGCATCCCCCGATTTCCATCGCCCCCACCATTGGCGGCCGTGCCTCCAGCTGCCTGGGCCCTAAGCTCTGGAAATCCCTCCCTAAACCTCTCTGCTTTCGCTACCTCGCTCCTCCTTCTTTAAGATGCTCCTTAAAACCTACCTCTTGGTCACCTGTCCAAAGGTTTACTTCTTTGGCTCGGTGTCAGATTACGCTCCTGTGAAGCACCTTGGGACGTTTTACTATGTTAAAGGCGCAGTATAAATACATGTTGTTGTTGCCATGGTGACAAACACCAAACATTGCAACTGAACCTAGCAATCTTGTTAAATTGTTTGAAGCACAGGCACAACCCCACCCCCTCACAAACCGCCCCCCCCCCCACCCCCCATCCACTCATGTGAAACACAGCAAAAAACTCTCCAGTCCTTGCGGTGCCCACCGGTCACAGAAGGCTTCGAGTGTACCAGGAGCAGGGAGGGAATGCGGCAAGGCACAGAACGAAGTAGGCAGGAGTTCCAGAGACCACGGACGTGTAATGGCCGAACGAGCAACGGCCCGCGGGAGGACAAAGACAAGCCCCGCGGGTGTCAGCAGAGCGGAAGGGTGAGTTGGGTGAGGGTGGGGAGCAATGAGAGGAGCAGAGGGTGTGCGGGGAGGGAGGGAGGGGGGCGATAGCACTGGCCATTCCCCTTTACCGACATCAACAGAGGAATACACAATTCCACCAAAGACCAATTCAGTTCATCTGGCCAACCCCAGAGTTCAGAAACAGAATTAGGTGTCAGAGAACAATTGTCAAAAAAGTCCTGCTGCAATTTGAGGCTAGCTGCTTAAGAGAGCAGGATGCATCGGTTGAACACGTTAATTAGTTGCACCTGAGGTTAACCAGATCTGCGTATATAGACTTCAGAGTGTACCTCGGGTGTGTCAGCCTACAAGTCTTAACCTTGTAACTGCAGAGCAGACAGACCTTATGTAAGCTCCACACAGGCATTACATTTGACCTAAACCGAAAGAAAGAACTTTCTTTTATACAGCGCCTTTCACCACCTCAGGACGTCCCGAAGTGCTTTACAGACAATGATGTACCTTGGAAGAGTAGTGTGATATCTTTAGACACAGCATATATATACAACAGCACAACATGGCTTCAGGTAAGAACTGTACTGCATATGGCTTTATTATTATATACATCAGTAGTCCACCAGGTGGCTCTATTACATGTAGTCACTGTTGTAATGGTGGAAACCTGCATTATACAGAACAACACGATCATGCACTGTGCCACTAACTCATGCCAAGCCCGGGAAAGGCAATCAAAAGGTTGTTGCTAAACTCACACCATGCCCTGACTTTGAATCAGTACGAGAAGAAAGATTAGGGAAAGATCTCGTGAACTGGGTATACTATATTTGAACTCTGGGGCAGGGCCAGATGGATGGAAATGATCTTTACTGGTCCTGCACATTCCTACATTCTTAGTTCGTAGGATTATAGAATCATATAATCATCGAATGGTTGCAGCACAGAAGGAGGCCATTCGGCCCATCGAGCCCATGCCGGCTCTCTGCAAGAGCACTTCAGCTAGTCCCACTCCCCTGCCCTTTCCCTGTAGCCCTGCAAATTTTTTTCCTTCAGGTACTTATCCAATTCCCATTTTTAAAGCCACGATTGAGTCTGCCTCCACCACCCTCTCAGGCAGTGCATTCCAGATCCTAACCACTCGCTGCGTATAAAGGTCCTGTGTTGTTCCTAGCATTTCAGTAAAGTACAATGGATCATGTGAGACTTTTTTATATTATTCATATATTGGGATTGCTAAGGGGGCCAGTAGGACAATGACAGAGTTTAACCTCCCAGACTAGGCCCTAAGCTCTGGAACTCCCTCCCTAAACCTCTCCGCCTCTCTACCTCTCCTCCTTTAAGATGCTCCTTAAAACCTACCTCTTTGACCTTTGGTCACGCGTCCTAATATCTCTTTATGTGGCTCGGTGCCAAGTTTTATTTGATAGCGTTCCTGTGAAGCACCTTGGGTTGTTTTACTATATTAACAACCACAACAACAGCAACCTGTATTTATATAGTGCCTTTAACATAGCAAGGCGCTTCACAGGAGCGATTATCAAACAAAATTTGACACCGAGCCACATAAGGAGATATTCGGGCAGGTGACCAAATGCTTGGTCGAAGAGGTAGGTTTTAAGGAGCGTCTTAAAGGAAGAGAGTGAGAGAGATAGAGGCGGAAAGGTTTAGCGAGGGAATTCCAGAGCTTAGGGCCCAGGCAGCTGATGGCACGCCCGCCAATGGTGGAGCGATGAAAATCGGAGGCCAGAATTGGAGAAGCACAAATATCTCAGAGGGTTGTAGCGCTGGAGGAGATTACAGAGATAGGGAGGGTCGAGGCCATGGAGGATTTTGAAAACTAGGGTAATAATTTTAAAATCGTGGCGTTGCCAGCGTAGGTCAGCGAGCACAGGGGATGATGGGTGAACGGGACTTGGTGCGAGTTAGGACACGGGCAGCAGAGTTTTGGATGAGCTCAAGTTTATGAAGGGTGGAAGGTGGGAGGCCGGCCAGGAGAACGTTGGAATAGTCAAGTCTAGAGGTAACAAAGGCATGGATGTGGGTTTCAGCAGCGGATGAGCTGAGGCAGGGTGGAGACGGGCGATGTTACGGAGGTGGAAGTAGGCGGTCTTGGTGATGGATTGGATTTCTCGATGACTGTGCATTAAGGAATTGGGAGTGAAATTTTCCCAAGTGAAAAATCAAGAAAATTCTCGTCGTACTCCAACGACCTACAAATGAAATTGTGGGAAGACACAGGTTTGAAGTGTCTGATTTTGTGAATGAGAGAAACACAGGCCTTCTGCCGAGTTTCAGTAAGACGAATGTCCCCACTCCTTCACATCGAAAGACGGCACCTCCGACAGTGCAGCACTCCCGCAGTACTGCACTGGAGTGTCAGCCTAGCTTTATGTGCTCGAGTCTCTGGAGTAGGGACTTGAACCCACGACCTTCTGCCTCAGAGGCGAGTGTGCTACCCACTGTGCTGACACAGCTGTGGAAAGAGCTATTGCTTCAATGGTGGATAAATCCTAAATCCAAACACCAAGAGCTGGTAGCTTGAAATGCCTGCCAACTTATGGGAAGGGTGATTTGATTTAATCTTCGGATGCGCCATTGAGCTTCCGTGACACACTCCTAAGCAGCCCTTGAAGAGAAAATGCTTGGACAATCCTGCACCATGTAACTGTGAAGACATTCGGGCGGGATGGGGCGGAAGAAACCTCAGTTTGCACATTCCTGAAAGGCACGTTGAATGGCGGGCATCATTGTCCAGTTGTGCCAACTAGGCAACAACAAAAAAAAAATCCTATCCTCAGAAGAGCAACTCATGGAAAAACATCTTTGGCCTGGAGCATCAGATGCTCTTACGGTTGACTATAAATATAGATTTTTTTTAAAATCGTTCATGGGATGTGGGCGTCGCTGGCAAAGCCAGCATTTATTGCCCATCCCTAATTGCCCTTGAGAAGGTGGTGGTGAGCCGCCTTCTTGAACCGCTGTAGTCCGTGTGGTGAAGGTACTCCCACAGTGCTGATAGGGAGGGAGTTCCAGGATTTTGACCCAGCGACGATGAAGGAACGGCGATATACTTCTAAGTCAGGATGGTGTGTGGCTTGGAGGGGAACATGGAGGTGGTGGTGTTCCCATGCGCCTGCTGCGCTTGTCCTCCTAGGTGGTAGAGGTCGCGGGTTTGGGAGGTGCTGCTGAAGAAGCCTTGGCGAGTTGCTACAGTGCATCTTGTAGATGGTACTCACTGCAGCCACGTTACACCGGTGGTGGAGGGAGTGAATGTTTAAGGTGGTGGATGGAGTGCCAATCAAACGGGCTGCTTTGTCCTGGATGGTGTTGAGCTTCTTGAGTGTTGTTGGAGCTGCACTCACCCAGGCAAGTGGAGAGTATTCCATCACACTCCTTACTTGTGCCTTGTAGATGGCATCTGTTTGAGTGTTTCCTAGAATACTCTTGACTGTGCTGCATTCATTGCCACCAGTTCATACACCAGCACCCGTGCAATGATCAACGATCACAAGAGTCTCAAAACCTACAACACATTTTACTAATCTCGGAACAGGAGTTGGCCATTCAGCCCCTCAAGCCTGTTCCTGTCATTCAATTAGATTTCCTACATTACAACAGTGACAACACTTCAAAAGTACTTCATTGGCTGTGAAGCACTTTGGGACGTCCTGAGGTCATGAAAGGCGCTATATAAATGCAAGTTCTCTCTGTTAGATCATAGCTGGTCTGTACCTTGCCTCCATTTACCCAACCTTTGATCCATATCCCTTGATACTCTTACCCAACAAAACACTGTCGACCTCAGTCTTGAAAGTATCAGTTGACCCAGAATCCACGGCCTTTTAGGAGAGAGAGAGAGAATTCCAGATTTCCACTAGCCTTTCTATGAGGAAGGAAATGTTCAATACAGAAGGAATTCCAGGAGACACCCATTTTGCACAAACACCTGTAAAATGGCAGCAAGGTTCTGCAACAAAATAAGATTCTGAGGCTGATTTTATGGTGCCATGATCATCCCAGAGTCAGTCTAGTGTTTTGCACATGCCTATCTCCAGAGACACGTACTCTTCCTGATGCGACACCCACAGGCAGTCCGCCTCCAAGCCTACACTTGACGCTCTGGCAGTGGGATCAGCGCCGGGACCAAGAATTCCTGATCTATTGCAAGATAACAACAACAACAACTTGCATTTATATAGCGCCTTTAAAGTAGTAAAACGTCCCAGGGCGCTTCACAGGAGCGATTACCAAACAAAATTTGACACTGAGCCACATAATGAGATATTAGGGCAGGTGACCGAAAGCTTGGTCAAAGAGATAGGTTTTAAGGAGCGCCTTAAAGGAGGAGAGAGAGGCGGAGAGGTTTAGGGAGGGAATTCCCGAGCTTAGGGCCTCGACAGTTAAAGGATCGACCACCAATGGTGGAGCGATTAGAATCGGGGATGCACAAGAGGCCAGAATTGGAGGAGCGCAAACATCTCGGGGGAGGTTGTAGGGCTGGAGGAGGTTACAGAGATAGGGCGGGGCGAGGCCATGGAGGGATTTGAAAACAAGGATGAGAATTTTAATATTGAGGCGCTGCCGGACCGGGAGCCAATGTAGGTCAGCGAGCACAGAGGAGATGGGTGAACGGGACCTGGAGCGAGTTAGGATACGGGCAGCCGAGTTTTGGATGAGTTCAAGTTTACGGATGGTGGAAATTGGGAGGCCGGCCAGGAGTGCATCGGAATCGTCAAGGAATTCCCCACTTGTGAGCCACAGAGTCTGCTTCTGCAGTGAAGCAGCGGAATCAGGAAGGAGCCTGGACCTGGATCAGCCGTGAGGAGGTGGTCGGGGAGTGGAGTGGCAGTGAGTGCTCATCTCCAGGGGCAGGGAATCAGCTGTTGTCTTACAGGCTTGCCAATTGGTTGTCCTGGAGATGAAGCCTTTGCGTGCCTGCCTCTGTCTCCATTTATAAATGGCTGCACAGTCCACACGTACTGTAGAAAGAAAAAGAAAGGCTTGCATTTATAGTCAATGAAGCACTTTTCAAGTGGAGTCACTGTTGTAATGTAGGAAACGAGGCAGCCAATTTGTGCACAGCAAGGTCCCACAAACAGCAATGAGATAATGACCAGATAATCAGATTTTCTGATGTTGGTTGAAGGATACTGAGGAGAACTCCCCTGCTCCTCTTCGAAATAGCCTCATGGGGACATTTTATCATCCACCTGAGAGGGCCTCGGATTAATGTCTCATCCAAAAGACGGCACCTCCGCCGGTGCAGCACTCCCTCAGCACTGCACTGGAACGTTCGCCTGGATTATGTGCTCAAGACTCTGGAGTGGGACTTGAACCCACGACCTTCTGACTCAGAGCTTGACGATAATCTAAAACCAGCTGATGCAATAGTTCCCAGAAATGTTTACATTTTCTTTTAATGACTAGCTCCACAACAAAGAGGAAAAGACTTGCAATCTTTAACTAATCAGAGGCGAGAGTGCTACCCACTGAGCCACGGCTGGAGCTTGCTGGAGCAGGGCATCCCATGGTGCACGCCGTTAGTCAGACTTTTTCCAGCACCCGCCAGCTCAAACTTTTTTTGCGCCATAGCTTGCTGGAAGTGCGAGTTGATAAGGGCGCAGCGAGGACAACGGGGCATTTGGGAGCTAAGTGGACGACAGGACCTGCAGTCTATCTCCTTAAGATAAGGAGTAAGGTATAAGGATAAGGGGTAAGCCATTTAGGACAGAAATGAGGAAGAATTTCTTCACCCAGAGAGTGGTGAACTTGTGGAATTCTCTACCACAGAAGGTAGTTGAGGCCAAGTCATTAAATATATTCAAGAATGAGTTAGATATATTTCTTAAAGCTAAAGGTATCAAGGGATATGGGGAGAAGGCAGGTACAGGGTACTGAGTTTGGATGATCAGCCATGATCTCATCGAATGGCGGAGCAGGCTCGAGGGGCCGAATGGCCTACTCCTGCTCCTATCTTCTATGTTTCTATGTTAACCAATGAGATTTAAGGATTGAGAAATAAACAGAGGAAGGACTGAGAAGGAAATAGGGTGAATTAGAGTCAAATCAGGCACAGAAAGAGAAAGAAAGAATGATTGGGTTAAGAGAGAGAGGAAAAAAAGAAAGAAATATTTTACATTTTAAAATCTCCAACAACAATTCACAATGTGAAGGATTGAGACACCACAGTTAAAATTGTTCACTCTCTGGGCCAGAGTGTTTGATTGGCATTGTAGTAACAATTATCACCTCGTTAAAAAGATACTTACGCTATTAATTACCAGACTTAACATTCTGTGGCGCGTTAAATGGGCAATTAATATGCAAATCCAGCAAGTTCTTAAAAATAAAGGGAGGTTGATGGTGAGATGCCTTTCGTGCAATAGCAACGTAAATCGACCAGCAGGTTCTGGAGATTTGCAACTCACAGCGTAATTCTTCATCCCCTGAACTTACTGGCTGATTTGCACATTAATAACGGCGTGCGTCATTAACAGGCTGTTATATTCCCAGCAAGTTCCGGCCCAATATATAACAATGGTAGGATTATCGCTGGTAGAACAAGTGACTTGTTATCACACAGAATCAAGCACTTTCACTGCCTCCAGGACGTTTAAAGCAAGGTCACAGTTCTCAGAGCACAGATGAACGAGGCGAGCGGGGGAAAGCTGCAGGATTTGTTTTGGGATGCTGCAACACATCAAACCACTTGTCCTAATTACAGGGCTTCCTGTATTCACACAAAGCTGATGACACACTTTGGTGCAGACAGTTTAATGTTTCAATGTGTTGTGTGAGTGAGTTTACGCAATTACTGCGACTGTAGAAGAAACATAGAAACATAGAAAAATAGGAGCAGGAGTAGGCCATTCGGCCCTTCGAGCCTGCTCCGCCATTCAATGTGATCATGGCTGATCCTCTATCTCAAGGCCTTTTGTGTCTAGAAATCTATCTATCTCCTTCTTAAATATATTCAGTGACTTGGCTTCCACAGCTTTCTGTGGTAGAGAATTCCATAGGTTCACCACCCTCTGAGTGAAGAAATTTCTCCTCATCTCAGTCCTAAATGTCCTACCCCGTATCCTGAGACTGTGACCCCTCGTTCTAGACCCCCCCAGCCAGGGGAAACATCCTCCCTGCATCCAGTCTGTCTAGCCCTGTCAGATTTTTATACGTTTCAATGAGATCCCCTCTCATTCTTCTAAACTCTAGTGAATACAGGCCCAATCGACCCAATCTCTCCTCATACGACAGTCCTGCCATCCCAGGAATCAGTCTGGTGAACCTTCGTTGCACTCCCTCTATGGCAAGTATATCCTTTCTTAGGTAAGGAGACCAAAACTGCATACAGTACTCCAGGTGTGGTGTAACAATAGTAAGACTTCTTTGCTCCTGTACTCAGAAGTAAATCTAAATGGCGAGGGGAGAAGTGACAAGTACAGCAGTGGTTCTCGAAGTTTCTGTATGCAAGTCAGGTCCCAGGTCCAGGCATCCTCTGGAGGTCCTGATACAGGTCCGAGGACTCTCTGTAAGTCCTATTGTTCATCTACGCGCAGCCCCTCGGCGACATCATCCGAAAACACAGCGTCCGTTTCCACATGTACACTGACGACACCCAGCTCTACCTCACCACCACCTCTCTCGACCCCTCCACTATCTCAAATTTGTCACATTGCTTGTCCGACATCCAGTACTGGATGAGCAGAAATTTCCTCCAACTAAATATTGGGAAGACCGATGCCAGTGACTTCAGTCCCCGCCACGAACCCCGTTCCCAACCACCGGCCCCATCCCTCTTCCTGGCCACTGTCTGAGGCTGAACCAGACTGTTCACAACCTTGGGGTCGTTTTTGACCCCGAGATGAGCTTCTGACCACAACTCTCTCCCCCATAAAGCTGTTGAGGCTTTGACGATTTCAAAACTGAGATTGATAGATTTTTGTTGGGCAAGGGTATTAGGAGTTATGGACTCAAGGCAGGTAAATGGAGTTAAGATACAGATGATATCACTGAATGGCAGAACAGGCTCGAGGGGCTGAATGACCCACTCCTGATACTGTGTTCCTACAGAAATACAAATAACTTTTGGGCATCTTTTTTTAATCGTTCATGGGCTGTGGGTGTCGCTGGCAAGGCCAGCATTTATTGCCCATCCCTAATTGCCCTTGAGAAGGTGGTGGTGAGCCGCCTTCTTGAACCGCTGCAGTCTGTGTGGAGAAGGTACTCCCACAGTGCTGCTAGGGAGGGAGTTCCAGGATTTTGACCCAGCGACGATGAAGGATCGACGATATACTTCTAAGTCAGGATGATGTGTGACTTGGAGGGGAACTTGGAGATGGTGGTGTTCCCATGCGCCTGCTGCCCTTGTCCTTCTAGGTGGAAGAGGTCGTGGGTTTGGGCAGTGCTGCCGAAGAAGCCTTGGCGAGTTGCTGCAGTGCATCTTGTAGATGGTACACACTGCAGCCACGGTACGCCGATGGTGGAGGGAGTGAATGTTTAAGGTGGTAGAGGGGGGTGCCAATCAAGCGGGCTGCTTTGTCCTGGATGGTGTCGAGCTTCTTGAGTGTTGTTGGAGCTACACTCATCCAGGCAAGTGGAGAGTATTCATCACACTCCTGACTTGTGACTTGTAGATGGTGGAAAGGCTTTAGGGAATCCTAATATCTCCTTATGCGGCTTGGTGTAAAATTTTGTTTGATAATTGCTCCTGTGAAGGGCCTTGAGACGTTTTACTACATTAAAGGTGCTGTATAAATACAAGTTGTTGTAGTAAGTTAACAAAGAGAGAATTGCAGAAACCTGATGATGTCGCATAATGCCCTCTCACCCCCCCACCCCACCCACTCACCCTTCCACCCCTCTTGGCACCCTAGTATGGGAATCCGTGGTGTACGCAAAACAACTGATCACGACATGTGAAACATACACACAAATCAAAGCCATCCTTTGATCAGTTGGGACAGGTACTGGAGGTGGTGGCAGCAGCTGTGAAACCACATGTTAGCGTGCATCACCACCCTGAGGAGGAGAGAGTGACTCGTTACCATCCACAATTATAATTCAATCTGTCAAGCGTATCGAGACAGTGTCTGAGGTAAACCCAAGATTATGGGAACCACATCACAAGCTGAAAGGTTGGACAATGCAACTGCTCTTGATTCAGCACAGACCTGTCTGCATAGTTCACAGTGACGCTGTGACTAATGGAGTTTGATGACTGTAAACAAATCCTTTAATAGTGTTACTGTATACACTAGGGACTAGAAATTTAGGTCACCCTTTGAAAGGATTAAAGAAAGAAAGACTTGCATTTCTATAGCGCCTTTCACGACCACCGGACGTCCCAAAGCGCTTTACAGCCAATGAAGTACTTTTGAAGTGTAGTCACTGTTGTAATGTGGGAAACGCAGCAGCCAATTTGCGCACAGCAAGGTCCCACAAATAGCAATGTGATAATGACCAGATAATCTGCTTTTAGTGATGTTGATTGAGGGACAAATATTGGCCCAGGACACCGGGGAGAACTCCCCTGCTCTTCTTCGAAATAGTGTCGTGGGATCTTTTACGTCTACCTGAGAGAGCAGACGGGGCCTCGGTTTAACGTCTCATCTGAAAGACGGCACCTCCGACAGTGCAGCGCTCCCTCTGCACTGCACTGGAGTGTCAGCCTAGATTTATGTGCTCAAGTCCCTGGACAACCTTCTGACCCAGAGGCGAGGGTGCTACCCACTGAGCCACAGCTGACGATTAAAAGAAAGGTGGGGGGAGGGGACATTTTACATGCAAGTCTTTGTGATGAATAGGCCTGTAGCTCACTCTGGGGACTGCACTCATCTGCTATCCGGCTTAGTCCTACTCCCCTCTCACCGACTTCAGCTGTCCCACTCCCCTTGTCTCAGGCTGGGTATTCTGCGCCGTGTGGCTCAACTCGTGACCCCGAAAAGCCTCTCCGCCATCTACAAGCCAAGCGTGTGATGGAATCCTGGATGAGTGCAGCTGCAAAAACACTCATGAAGCTCGACACCATCCAGGACGAAGTTTGATTGGCACCTCATCCACTCCCTCCACCACTGGCGTACCGTGGCTGCAGTGTGTACCATCTACAAGATGCACTGCAGCAACTCGCCAAGGCTTCTTCAGCAGCACCTCCCAAACCCACGACCTCTTCCACCTAGAAGGACAAGGGCAGCAGGCGCATGGGAACACCACCACCTCCAAGTTCCCCTCCAAGTTACACGCTATCCTGACTTGGAAGTATATCACCGATCCTTCACCGTCGCTGGGTCAAAATCCTGGCACTCCCTCCCTAACAGCACTGTGGGAGTACCTTCACCACACGGACTGCAGCGGTTCAAGAAGGCGACTCACCGCCACCTTCTCAAGGACAATTAGGGATGGGCAATAAATGCTGGCCTTGCTACTTCCCTTCTCCCAGGCCACTAGTCTCCTCTCTATACACAGCAGTGGAATGATCAGTGCATATTAAAATCAAATTTTGTGCTCTCCACAGAGCAGCGGTTACCAGAGTCTCCACCTCTCTATCTCTCTCTCCTCCTTTAAGACGCTCCTTAAAACCTATCTCTTTGACCAAGCTTTTGACCACCTGTCCTAATATCTCCTTATGTGGCTCGGTGTCAGATTTTATCTGATAATCGCTCCAGTGAAGCACCTTGGGACACATCTTACTATGTTAAGGGCGCTATATAAATGCAAGTCGTTGTCATTTTATTGTTGCATCCTCTGCGTTACTGCGTGTCAGTATTCCTGACCTCTCCAGGAGCCCCGGGATTTACAAAGAGCTGCCGATCTACTGAAAAGCGACTCTCAACAATCGGCCTCCGGGATGGAGGCCACCTTGGGACAACTTGCGCCGAGTGGAAGACGCGAGCGGTGGCCTCAAAGGGGGGGAGGCCACCTCAAACACAGCACCACCCGGGCAACCGCCCATCAGACCCCAGACTGCCCGCGAGCAGCGCCACAGAGGAGAGCAGCCAATCAGTTACTTTGACAAAATAAACCTTATCCACCTACCTTCAATATAGACCTCAGCGGATGTGGTGTCCGATCCAAAGCAGTTGATGGCTGTACAGGTGTATCGGCCCGTG
This sequence comes from Squalus acanthias, assembly GCA_030390025.1. Taxonomy (NCBI): domain Eukaryota; kingdom Metazoa; phylum Chordata; class Chondrichthyes; order Squaliformes; family Squalidae; genus Squalus; species Squalus acanthias. Next base: position 255,445,005 of record CM059425.1, read on the forward strand.
TCGTCCTCGAAAGCTTCGGCAATAGCTAAAGTGTAGAGATCACCATCCTGGAATATCTGGACGTCTGGGGAGTTTTCCAGCTCTTTCCCCTCACAGAACCATCTGCGGATTTAGCCGAATAGAAATAGAGGGTTTTTATTTCTCACTCTCTCTCTTTTTTTTTTGGATACCTGCAGCCAAAGGAAGACTTTTTGACAGGCGACTTTGAAGCGAAATCAACACCATGCCCGAGTTTAGACAGCTCGCTGAAAGGGCAAGGAGCAACCTCGACTGTTTCAGTCGACAACCTTTATGATGCCAGGTGCAAATTCCAGTCAGAAAAAAATTCCAGTCTTACACCTGTCCTTTAATAACTTGGCAGGGCCCGACAGTATTCTCCTCAAGCCACGCCCTTCTGCATATGAACGACATGCAAATGTACTATATGTTAATGAGGGCTGAACTGTGCAACTAAAGTCAACTCATCATGGCCGGTTCCTTCATGGCAATTAAAATGAATGCGACTGATTTCTATTGAGGTTACAGCGCAGGAAGAAAGGGGCGATTAGATAATAGACATACCAAAGTACAGCATAGAGCAATACTAATAGTTGCCTAATAGGCGAAACTAGGAGCTAGTGCCAGGGTTTAACGCTCTACGATTGCAATAGTCCACATTGTTTCATGGGGGAGGGGTTGCTCAGCCAATTGTCTGAGCGCATTCTGAAACCCAACCCTAAACAAGGGAGAACTCCGCATGAGAAGAGTTTCCCTTTGTTTGATATCTCTGTAACCTCCTCCAGCCCCACAACCCTCCGAGATCTCTGCGCTCCTCCAATTCTGGCCTCTTGAGCATCCCCGATTTCAATCGCTCCACCATTGGCGGCCGCACCTTCAGCTGCCTGGGTCCTAAGCTCTGAAATTCCCTCCCTAAATCTCTCCGCCTCTCTACCTCTCTCCTCCTTTAAGACGCTCCTTAAAACCTACCTCTTTGATCAAGCTTTTGGCCACCTGCCCTAATATCTCTTTATGCGGTTCGGTGGCCAATTTTGTCTGATAACGCTCCTGTGAAGCACCTTGGGACTTTTTACTACATTAAAGGCGCTATAGTTGTTGTTGTTGTTGTTGATATGGAGTAGGAGCTCTCGTCCCACCTGCCTAAGTTCAGAGAAGGTGGACCCAGGTTAGCAGGAGCCAAAGTTTAGGACCCTGCCAGTGTGCACAGGCTTATTGCTGGAGTTCGACCAGCTAAGACCATGCAGCGCCTTGCTGCTAGTCCACTAGAACCCACCTTATCTGTTGGAATGGAGTGCGGAGTGGGCAGGATCGAGCCCTCCCCCCCTAGCGAGAGATACACCCCTCCAAGTCTGATCAATCATAAAGTCATACAAATTACAGCACAGGCCATTCAGCCCATTACACCTTGCACCAGTGCTAGCTCTTCCACTGGAACTACCAACTCTAATCCCATTCCTCTGCAGCTTTTTAAAAAATGCATCCACTTTCCCCTTAAATACTATTACAGCCTCTGTCTCAATAAGCAAGGAGCCAAGATGGGCTGCTCTTGTACTCCAGGGACTTGAGCACGTAATCTAGGCTGACTCTCCAGTGCAGTATTGAGGGAGCGCTGCACTGTCGGAGGTGCCGTCTTTTTCAGATGAGACGTTAAACCGAGCCTCCGTCTGCTCTCTCAGGTGGACGTAAAAGATCCCACAGCTACTATTTCGAAGAAGGACAGGGGAGTTATCCCCGGTGTCCTGGCCAATATTTATCCCCCAACCAACATCACTAAAAGGCGGCCTTCGAAATACACGACAGCGCAAAATCATAGAGCAGAAACTGATAGCCAAGTTCCGCACTCATGAGGAGGGCCTCAATCGCGATATCGGGTTCATGTCACGATACAGAACGTGACTTGACATCATGGCCGGTCTTCCCAGGTGTTTTTTTTAAAAAAAGGCTAACACAAGAACCTACACAGATTGACAGGATATGCAGCCAGCAGGTGGTTTGACACGTTGGACCCCCTGGGACACATCTCATTGTCTTGGCTATGCTCTTTGATGTGGGAAAGATTTGAATATATTTTGTCTGTGTTTAAATTGTGAATTCTGGGAGATTCTCTCACTGCTAAACTTACCTGACGAAGGAGCGAACTGCTCCGAAAGCTTGTAAAATTAAATAAATCTGTTGGACTATAACCTGGTGTTGTGCGACTTCTCATTTTTGAACATCACTAAAAACAGCTTATCTGGTCATTATCACATTGCTGTTTGTGGGAGCTTGCTGTGCGCAAATTGACTGCCGCGTTTCCTACATTACAACAGTGACTACACTCCAAAAGTACTTAATTGGCTGTAAAGTGCTTTGAGATGTCCCGAGGTCGCGAAAGGCGCTATATCAATGCAAGTTCTTTCTTTTGGTCTATCATCAATACTGCCCTGGAGTTCATATTTTTAACAGGGTTGCCATAAGTGATCCAAACCAGCCATCTCTGGGGAAAAACGGGGCGAGGGATATATTTTCACCAGAAGTATGGAACGAAAGGACATTCTTCAGCTCTGTGTTCTCCAGGATTGTTTCATGTTATGCAGCGGTGAATAGCTGACTAAGCCTGATGGAAGATGTACATGCATTTTTTTTAATATTTAAAAAGAGCAAAGATTATTCACTATTCCCGTGGTAAATCTTTTCTTGTGTGCGCTGACTGTTTCGTTCCAGGACCACCAAATCCTACTTAAGTTGTTCATTTTGGGGCATCCTCAAAGATCATGGCATAAAGGCTGCCAATTAAGTTTGTATTAACTACAAAAGGATGTGTCCTTGACAACAGGTAAACACCTTTCAGGGTCACGGCCGGGCAACAATGCCCTCCTTTAGATTTGTCCAATTGAATATTTTTTACTGATTTTTTTTCTTCTCACTAATTGTATGTGAAGCAATTCACAAGGAAGGAGTGGCATGTCAGTTCAGGCTCAGTTGGGCTTTACACAGCGAGTTGTTATGATCTGGAATGCGCTGCCCGAAAGGGCGGTGGAAGCAGATTCAATATTGACTTTCAAAAGATAATTGGATAAATACTTGGGAAAAAAAAAACCCAAATTGCAGGGCTATGGGGAAAGAACATAAGAAATAGGAGCAGGAGTCAGCCCATTGGTCCCCTGGAGCCTGCCCCGCCATTCAATAAGATCATGGCTGATCTTTGACCTCAACTCCACTTTCCCGCCCTGTCCCCATATCCCTTGGTTCTCTTAATATCCAAAAATCTATCGATCTCTGTCTTGAATATACTCAGCGACTGAGCCTCCACAGCCCTCTGGGGTAGAGAATTCCAAAGAGCAGGGGCAGTGGGACTAATTGGATCGCTCTTTCAAAGAGCCGGCACAGGCACGATGGGCCGAATGGCCTCCTTCTGTGCTGTAAGATTCTAGGATTCTAAACTCATAATGGCGTTGGCGTAGAAATGCTATCATTTAGATGGTACAGTGTTGTTAGACCAGATGTCTGATTTACCCACTCAGCATCATTGGCACCCCCCTCACCCTGACAAGCACAAAAATGCACTAAAACGAAGGAAAGTCATAAAAATGTCAGCTGTTTTATATGTCTGCTCCAATGAAGACATCTGAGGGGATTGAAATTCTTCTTCTAATGAAAAGCAGGAGAATGCCTGCCCATTTCTATAATTAGCGCCTCACTAACAAAACTGCGTTCTCAGAAATCAAAGCTGTGTGTTCCTGCAACTCCATTAGCCGCTCATTAATCCGAAAGAAAAAACAGACATTGTCCCGTTTTTAATTAGCAGAGGAATTCCATGGCCACCTGCTTGCATGGAAGTGCTGTGGCCCAGGGATGCCAACTCTTTGCAGGATTGGCCTGGAGTCTCCAGGAATGAAAGATTAATCTCCAGGACGCAGCACCCGGGAGAAAGATCATCGGGGCAACATGGGCCTGAATTTGGGGTCGGAGGCGGATGCCTCCAAACCGCAATAAAGCTACGAACCTACCTGACGGAGACTCGTGCTCCTGGGCCTCTACGGGTGGGGCTGTGTAGAGGTCCACGTATCGTCCGAGAGGCTGTTCTTCACGTGCGAGTGTGGACAGTGCGTGCCGGAAGACTATCCATAGGAACAGACGTGAGAGGCCGTTCGACCTCTTGAGCCTGTTCCGCCATCGATTAGATCAGGGCTGATCTGTATCTCAACTCCATTCAATCGCATTACGACAAATCTAAACTTGTCTTCGTCTTATGTTCACGCCCACACGCACACACCCACATGCACGCACACTCGCACACACAGACACAATAGGAGTGAGGGGCAGGAACTCGGATGCATTTTGCCGCTAAGGCACCAAAGCCAATTTCACCCCCGGGCCAGTAGGGTCGTTGTCAACTCTCCAGGATTGTCCCAGAGTCTCCAGGAATTATAGATTAATCTCCAATGCTGTGCTTTTTTTTTTTACATTTTCTTTGATCACTTTCATTTGTTAGTCAGAGAAATATGGAAGATGGGGGAGAAAAAGTGGGTGGTTCGGAGGTGGGAGGTCATGTGGTGCAACCTCCAGGAATACGTCCAACCAGCGTTGGTGACCCCTAGTTGCGGCCTCTTAGGTTGTATTTTGAGGAGACTGGAGGGGAAGGGACAAGTTCTCTACCTTCTGACCCCCCTTGTTCTTATTCCGTTGCCACTTGGGGTGGACAAGTGGGCAGGTTCGCTTACCGGCCTCCCGTGTCTTTCCAACCCCTGCTCAGTCAAGGTTGCCAACTCTGGTCGGACGTATTCCTGGAGGTTTTGTGACAGGACCTCCCGCCTCCAACCGCCCCGGCCCCCACACTCTCGCCATTGGTCGCCCGACATGTCCATCCACGCGGCCGGTCGGATAGTGAAAAGACTCTGCATTACCCGATTGGAGGATTCTTGACTGTCAGTCAAACAGCCATTTTCCACCCCATCACCAACATTTTTGTAACTCATAAATGAAAATATTCAACGAAGTGCCCTGGAGATTATTGTTCAATTCCTGGAAACTCCAGGACAATCCTGAAAGGTTGGCAACCCGAAACTCAATAAAGGCGTCAGGATCTGTGCTGGATCTCATTTTCCTCCTTCGCCCTCCGGATTCTGAGCATTGAATTCAGTGACCTTGAACCATAGGTGACTCCACTTCAAAAAGTACTTCATTGGCTGTACAGCGCTTTGAGACGTCCGGTGGCCGTGAAAGGCGCTCTATAAATGCAAGTCTTTCTTTTCTTTAGGTGCCTCTCCCCTAATTCACTTTCCACTTTGTTACCTTTTATTCTGGTCCTGTTTTACTCACGCCATTTCCCACCTTTTTGTCAGCTTTTTAAAGCAATCAGTTCCCAAGTTATTAAACCCATTCTCAGATTCCCTTTGTTCTAAATTATTCATTTTTGGGATGTGGGTGTCGCTGGCAAGGCTGGCATCTATTGCCCGGCCCCAGTTGCCCTCGAGAAGGTGGTGGTGAGCTGCCTTCTTCTTGAACCGCTGCAGTCCGTGTGGTGAGGGTGCTCCCACGGTGCTGTTAGGGAGGGAGTTCCCGGATTTTGACCCAGCGACGATGAAGGAACGGCGATTATGGCCCTGATATTTATGGGCAACTAGCGGGATGGGCCTCTGGAGTGCAGGTTAGTTGCCTACTCGCCCCCCGCCCTCTGATTTGGCCAATTTTGGAAGGGGGTTGGGATCGGGTTTCCCATTTTTAAGATTTTAACCCCCCCCCCCCCCACCCCTCCTGGGGTGTTCAAGTTCTCTTGTATGTGTCCAAGTCGGGATAGTGTGTGACTTGGAGTGGATGGCAACATTCACCTGTTGTCCTCTCCACTCCCTCCCCTGTTTTGTTTAGTCTGAGAGAGGGCTTCAGTTACCTTCCCTTTCCAGTTATGACGAAGGGGGTGTGCCTGCCTGTCTTTTCCCGTCAGATGCTGACACACCTGCTGTGTATTTTATACTTAGAATTACACAGAATGTACAGCACAGAAACAGGCCATTCGGCCCAACTGGTCCATGCCAGGATATTAAGGGAATCAAGGGATATGGGGACAGTGCAGGAAAGTGGAGATGAGGTCGAAGATCAGCCATGATCTTATTGAATGGCGGAGCAGGCTCGAGGGGCCAAATGGCCGACTCCTGCTCCTATTTCTTATATTTTTATGTTTAAGCTCCACATGAGCCTCGTCAGACCCCTCTTCATCTCACACCATCAACACACCTTTCTATTCCTTTCTCCCTCATGTGTTTATCCAGCTTCCCCTTCAAGGCATCTGTGCTATTCGCCTCAACCACTCCCTGTGGTAGTGAGTTCCACATCCTAACCACCATTTTATGTTTCATTCCTCATTATTGAAGGTTCTCCAAACTCCAGGGTATCTTCAGTCCTTGCAGGAAGGTTTCCTCTGTGCGTTTCAGGCATCAAACTCATTCTTTACGGAGCAGGGGTCGGGGGCGGGGGGTGGGGTGGGTGGGTGGGGGGCGGAGGGGCGGATTACTATTTTTATTATATATCAGGCACAGACAAAATCTTTCAAGAGGAAATCATTTCTAAAACAGTCTGCTGCTCCACCGTTTAAAAAATGTCAGTAACAGTATTAAAAAGCCCATATTGTTCTGCATTCCCCACGCCACCTGGTTCAGTGACTAATCCCTCTACCTTTAGCCTGCAGGTGATAAGAGATTACAGCTTTAAAGATGGTAATAGAATAGAGACCAAGAGAAGATTTTGTACAAAGGAGGTGTTTAAGGATCCGTAAATCACAACAGGTGGTCTCACCGTAGACTGTCGCGGTGTGATTGACTCACCAAGAATGTTGACCACTTCCCTTTTATCTAGTGATTAGATTCCAGTTACGATAATTAACCTCCACTCCACCTTCCCAAAGCCATAGGAGAGGCAGATCCAGGACATAGTTACATAGCTACACAGAGCCTACAGCACAGAAACAGGCCATTCGGCCCAACTGGTCCACGCTGGTGTTTATGCTCCACAAGAGCCTCCTCCCACCCCTCTTCTTCCCACCCCATCAACATATCCTCCTATTCCTTTCTCCCTCATGTGTTTATCTAGCTTCCCCTTAGATGCATCTATGCTATTCGCCTCAACCACTCCCTGTGGTAGCGAGTTCCACATTCTCACCACTCTCTGGGTGAAGAAGTTTCTCCTGAATTCCCCTATTGGGTTTATTGGTGACTATTTTATATTTACGGCCCCTAGTTTTCATCTCCCCAACAACTGGAAACATCTTAAATAACAACAGAAAATGCTGGAAACACTCAGCAGGCCAGGCAGCATCCGTGGAGAGAGAAACAGAGTTAATGTTTCAGGTCTGGGACCCTTCTTCTCTGCTCTTGTGCCATTCTCTGCCCTCTAAAAATGACTGCTGGATAAAACACCTGAAATAGTCACAAACCAAGGGTGGGAGGGAGTCAACGCATAATGAAGAGTGTTAAATAATACAATGCTAAAAGTGTCAAGTACGTGTTTTAGTATAGTCAGCAATTACATTTGGAACGAGAACACGATTTGTAGAAACGGCAGCCAATTCTTTCACTTCATTAAGGAACCGCACAAGAAAGTCAACATCAATTCCCAGCACGGTCCCTGCCGCTAACAGCCTGGTTTGCAATTACAGGACATTTTGAGAGTCTCTGCTACCGAGAGACGGGCACAGTCGGCTATCGTTTATAGTGCGCCCGTTCATGCCAACGTGACTTGCCCGCTCTACCCGGTGGCCCGTGTAACCAACAAATGACCGTGTGAAGTAGTGGAGGCATGAAAGAACTCAGAACAATTCTCATCCGCACACATACAGAGAGGGCGATTCAGCAGCCTGCAATGACGATCGATGAATCGGTCAACTTTGCTGAGAACATAAGAACATAAGAAATAGGAGCAGGAGTAGGCCATTCGGCCCTTCGAGCCTGCTCCTATTTAAGGATCCGTAAATCACAACAGGTGGTCTCACCATAGACTGTCGCGGTGTGATTGACTCACCAAGAATGTTGACCACTTCCCTTTTATCTAGTGATTAGATTCCAGTTACGATAATTAACCTCCACTCCACCTTCCCAAAGCCATAGGAGAGGCAGATCCAGGACATAGTTACATAGCTACATAGAGCCTACAGCACAGAAACAGGCCATTCGGCCCACGCTGGTGTTTATGCTCCACAAGAGCCTCCTCCCACCCCTCTTCTTCCCACCCCATCAACATATCCTCCTATTCCTTTCTCCCTCATGTGTTTATCTAGCTTCCCCTTAGATGCATCTATGCTATACGCCTCAACCACTCCCTGTGGTAGCGAGTTCCACATTCTCAATGAGATTATGGCTGATCTTCTGCCTCAACTCCATTCACCGGCCCTCTCGCCATATCCCTTGAGATTAAAGCCCTGGAACTGGCTGCTGTCTGTAGGAGGGCTTCACAGGAGAGTCATCAAACAAAATTTGGCACCGAACCACATAAGGAGATATTAGGGCAGATGACCAAAAGCTTGGTCAAAGAGGTAGGTTTAAAGGAGCGTCTTAAAGAAGCAGAGAGAGAGGCGGTGAGGTTTAGGGAGGGAATTTCGGAGCTTAGGACCCCGGCAGCCGAAGCCACGTCCACCAATGGTGGAGCGAAGGGAATGGGGAATTTGGGTGATGGTTCGAGAGGGGCTGGCAACACATCACCAAGTGCCCATCCTTCACGAATGAGCCTAGACGGGGGTCCCGATGATCCGCCGGGTGAGTTCTGCCGGTCTCCAACCCGAACTCAACGCAATGTATTCAGAGGCTCACTTCTCTCTGGGAAAACAAGCAATGCCCAATGTCCGGTGCATCAAGCCACTTCCTTCCACAGACCATGGGCACCTACTTGGTCCATTTAATTCCAAGGATGAAAATTCTGCAACATTTCCTCTTGATCCTCAAAAGTTATAGAGCAAAACTCTGCGATATTTATCCCTCTCCACACTCAATCCTGGCTGGTTATGTTCCACAGATGGCATTTCCTTGGTCATAGCAGTACAGGAACTACTGAGTGTCAGAGCATGCAGTTATCCCTCTCTCTAACTAACTTCTCAGGTGGACGTAAAAGATCCCATGGCATCACTCAGAGAAGAGCAGGGGAGTTCTCCCTGGTGTCCTGACCAATATTTATCCCTCAATTAACATCACTACAAAACAGATTATCTGGTCATTATCACATTGCTGTTTGTGGGAGCTTGCTGTGCGCAAATTGGCTGCTGCGTTTCCTAAATTACAACAGTGACTACACTTCAAAAGTACTTCAATGGCTGTAAAGTGCTTTGGGACGTCCTGAGGTCGTGAAAGACGCTATATAAATGCAAGTCTTTCTTTCTTTCTTATTCCTTCTCTTACATGTGTCCCCTAAACTTGTAACCCTTCAGACTGGGCTGGAGCTAAACCCAGGTGCCAAGAGCTGTAAGGACAGTTGCGGCCAAGAGCACTAATGAGAGTTTTACAAAGCCAAAAACTGGCGGATTCTTACGTGCCGCAAAACCTCAGAAACTTCTCCTCGCAGGCACAGCGAGCTCCCCGCTCGCAGCTTCACAATCGCAGTCCCTTCCTCAGAGGAGACAGACCGCTCAAAAGTTTCGAAGGGGCGTTGTTCTCGCACTGGGGAGCTTATGGACAGAACAAAGCGAGGGGCTCACCATTAGAGGCTCCAAAAAAATATCTCATGTTTCAAACAAACAAAGACTTGCGTTTCTGTTGCACCTTTCGCAACCTCAGGACGTCCCCAATGCTCTTTACAGCCAATGAAGTCATAGAGTCATAGGGCTGGATGTTGATACTGGGGTGGGTTGGGGTCGTGTCATCTGCATTTCGTGTTATCCACCCGACTGCAATTGGATGTGGGAGTTTGATGCAATTTTCACTTAATTGGGCAATTGAGTTCCAGCATGTGGGAACCTATGAACCAATTAGTGGTTTCAGTCTGAAAGTCGCCTCTGATGATGTCATCATTGCTGCTGCATTGCAGGTCAGAGACTGCCTGGTCTCAGAGATTGCCTGGCCTTTGCTGTGAGAGGACCTGGATGCAAAATGAGCAGCATCTCAGAGAGAGAGAGAGAGAGAATTTTTTTTTCCATCCAGGTTCTCCAAAGGCCCAGGCAGTCTCTAAAGACATTCAATGCAGCAGCATCAGAGGCGGCTTTCAGACCTAATACTACTACTACCTTCATCACATCTCCGTTGTAATAGTGGACCTGCAGCTGATAGTCAGCTATCCACTTGTGCTCCCGCCAGGTTTCACTGGCGTGTTTCACATCAGGCGTGTTTCACATCAGGCGTCAGAAAAGGGTTAAACTAACTAAAACGTTTCAAAATGGCATTACAGAGCCAATTTAGGGCTTGTTAAGGGCTTTAATGGCCTCTCCCGCCTCTTGGAGGCGGGACGGAGTCGGGAACACCGCACACGATTTTATCAAAATTGCGTGGAGGCGGGTTGGAGGCGGGATGGGGTCGGGATCCCACGAATCTGCAACTTTAACCCCCCACACGCCTCCAAACCCGACTCCACGGGTCATTGAAAATCCAGCCCATAGAGTCATACAGCACAGAAAGAGGCCCTTCGGCCCATCGTGTCTGTGCCGGCCATCAATCCCTATCTGTCCTTTCGAAGTGCTCCCCATTAGAGTGCTTTTGAAGTGTAGTCACTGTTGTGATGTTTCTACAGAAATGTGGTTAAAATGAACATTTCTCTTGTGCTGTGGCAAAATACTGCGGAGGCTGGAATTCTGAAATAACAACAGAAAGTGCTGGAAACACTCAGCAGGTCAGACAGCATCGAGGAGAGAGAAACCGAGTCAACGTTTCGGGTCAAGGACCCTTCAAGGGTCAAACCCGAAACGTTGACTCGGTTTCTCTCTCCTCGATGCTGCCTGACCGGCTGAGTGTTCCCAGCACTTTCTGTTGTTATTTCTCTTGTGCTGTCCATTTCAGTTGATTTAGATGACTGAGCCCAACAGTGTGAAAGAGCTGACTTGACAATTAATGCTGAACCATCCCTGGGTTTATGACCATATCCCAACCAATGCTCATTTAGCTTCTTCCAACTTTAACAACTTTGAACCAGGATCCCACCGATACCATCAACGCTCAGTGTCAAAGGTTGGACAGAATAGCACAAGCCCAGATCAACAGCCTTAAGGCAAGACTTGATTGTAGAGCTATGTACAGGGAAAATCGCAGATCCGTTTATACAGCGATTGTGATTTCACTACATATAGCACACGGTGGAACACTTCCCCCTCTCCATCTACTCTTGACACTCCACTCCTGAGAACCAGAGTATCATCCCATTGCGACAGATGTCTGTGTTTGTTTATCGTTCCTCACTTTCTACTTAACTCTGACTGCAGTAATTGTAAATGAGCAGCCGTAGGCACCAGTAATACAACCAGAGCTCACCTTGGACTGTGCGCCTCGTTGTCTCCTCCTCCTCCTTCTGTAAACCCGGCAAGGTATCCCTATAAACGAACGAGGGCTGAGGTATTCCCTTCGCTTCGCTGCAGCGGAAGCCACTTGACACACTGCTCCTGCATCGACCTGACCGAGAGTCCAAAAAGAAACCTCTCTCTCCCGCCACCTGCCTCACTGCGAACAGCTGAAGGAATCCACAGGACACCGCTGGTCTCGAGCCCACAGACTAAAGCTTCAAAGGAACACACGCACGCACACACACAGGCCAGCGAGCGCTCTCCGAGGAGCTGGCTGCAAGCTTTGGGAACACTCTGTGCATCGGAAGTGATAACGGCCGAGTTTCAGTGCAGTCCCCCGCAACAGTTACACGGAAGGCAGAAGCCACGACTGACGGAGAAGGACAATTCGTCTTCTTATATGTGAAACCATACTCTTGTCAGCTGGGTAGGAAACCCAGTTCCGAAACTGCCTTGTCTGTGACGCCTGTCAGAGTTATTTATTACCCTGGTCCCCACTGTGCCAACAAATCCATTGTTGTCTCGATCCTTTCGTGCTTTTTCCAGAATAACATTTACATGAACAATAATCCTTGGCAGAGGCGATGCACTAGCCCTTCTCCACATGGGAAATTGGACTAAAGCTACCCCAGAATGTTCCTGTTTTCACACATTAGGCTGACGGCCTCATAACATTGCTGGTGAGAAGCTACAGGACAAACATGCTGCAAACCCCAGCCAAACGCCAGCGAATGCTCCCGGGTAGAATACCCGCCTTGCCCGTGCGCGCTTTATTTGTAGCTGGTCGTCGAATCTCACAGCGCAGGATGAGGCCACTCGGCCCGTCGTGCCCGTGCCGGCTCTTTGAAAGAGCTGCCCAGTTTAGTCCCACTCCCCATGGCCCTAGCGAGAGTTGGCTTAATGGCGTTCACATGGGATGAGATGGGGGGGGGGGGGTGAGGTACTCCGGAACCAGCAATGCTGGTTCACAGGCCAAGATGACCTGGCCCATATCCAAACCCTCCTGAAACCTCTAAACCCCCCCGCACCCCACCCCGCATAGTGGCCCAAAATGCTGGCCCACCAACTCTTAGGCTGGAGTCTCATGGGAGGGAGGAGGCTTGGAGTATTATAAAGAAAGAAAGAACTTGCATTTGTGTAGCACCTTTCACCACCTCCGGATGTCCCAAAGCACCTTACAAATTGGCTGTTGTAATGTTTCCTACATTACAACAATGAAGTACTTCATTGGCTGTGAAGCGCTTTGGGATGTTCTTTTTTAAAATTCGTTTATGGGTTGTGGGCATCGCTGGCAAGGCCAGCATTTATTGCCCATCCCTAATTGCCCTTGAGAAGGTGGTGGTGAGCCGCCTTCTTGAACCACTGCAGTGCTGTTAGGGAGGGAGTTCCAGGATTTTGACCCAGCGACGATGAAGGAACGGCGATATACTTCTAAGGTCAGGATGGTGTGTGACTTGGAGGGAAACTTGGAGGTGGTGGTGTTCCCATGCGCCTGCTGCCCTTGTCCTTCTAGGTGGAAGAGGTCGCGGGTTTGGGAGGTGCTGCCGAAGAAGCCTTGGCGAGTTGCTGCAGTGCATCTTGTAGATGGTACACACTGCAGCCACGGTGCGCCGGTGGTGGAGGGAGTGAATGTTTAAGGTGGTGGATGGGGTGCCAATCAAGCGGGCTGCTTTGTCCTGGATGGTGTCGAGCTTCTTGAGTGTTGTTGGAGCTGCACTCATCCAGGCAAGTGGAGAGTATTCCATCACACTCCTGACTTGTGCCTTGTAGATGGTGGAAAGGTTTAGAGGAGTCAGGAGGTGAGACACTCGCCGCAGAATACCCAGCCTCTGACCTGCTCTTGTTGCCACAGTATTTATGTGGTTGTAAAAGGCGCTGTATAAATGCAAGTCTCTCTTTCTTTTTATTCCCTAGGTGGGCTGCACCCAAAGCTGAAGAGCCTCACTTACCCTAAGGTTGGGGTTGCGGGGGGGTTGAGGAGATGGCGATCCACACTCATCGGATGCGAGTCCCCGCGATGGCCGCCAATGCAGTATTCGGAGCCGGCACTGTGTGTCTGGAGTGAGGTCTCAAACCCAGCCCGTCTGACTCAGAGGCAGGGATACGACCATTGAGTCAGTGATCAGTTGTGCCCAAAGTACAGATGTCGGAAAAGAAAGGTAAAGACAGATAGTTCCTCCTGTTTTCTGACCTTGTGGAGCAGTTAGGGGTTTACAAACAGTACTCACAAACTGACTTTAAGATGTGTGACTTTACAACGGTTCCACCTTGTTGCCTTCAAGGGGCAGGCCAATCATACAGCTCTGTCTCAGGATAGGAATTTTTTTTTTCTTATTCATTCGTGGGATGTGGGCGTCGCTGGCAAAGGCCGGCATTTCTTGCCCATCCCTGGTTGCCCTGGAGAAGCTGGCGGTGAGCCGCCTTCTTGAACCGCTGTAGCCCGTGTGGTGAAGGTGCTCCCACAGTGCTACTCATTGTGCGTTACGTGGTGCAAGATTCCCGTCCTTACAAAACAGCATATAGTCCGACTTAAACATGAGCAGCGCCTGAGCAGATCCGCTAGTGCTGTAAAAGTCTAAATGTGATCACGGCAATATCTGGAGTTAGCCCATTAAGAGTCCCACACAGAAACCTCTTTACTGGCAATGACCATCTCCAACAAGACAGAGGCTAGCCACCTCCCCTTGACATTCAACGGGATTACCCAGGTGAATACCTTACCGACCCAACTAAATAAGGCCTTGTGGAATGACCTCTGAACCGTGAGGTAATTAAATACGAAGCCTCACTTCCAAGCTTCATTCAGGTTTGGGGTTTGCCCACATCAAGAGGTAATGAAAGTTAAAGTAGTCCAATCCTTTCCCTGGTGTTTTTTTTTTCAAACTAAAAATATGAGCAACCTTTGTCTTCCTGAGTTCCCCTATGTAATTCCTTCAGTTAATAGTCTCTTGCCCTAGACTTTCCAAGTTACACTGACAGTGGGGACATGCCTCGCCCGCAGACTGAGCCCATCACCGGAGCAATGCCTGTAATCTCCCTGTATACGCAACCAACAGGCGATGCTTCCCCGTTAACAGCGCAAGCTCGGAAACCCAGCAACAACAACAACTTACATTTATACAGCACCTTTAACGTAGTACCGGGATCTTGGGTTCATGTCACGCTACATGTAACCCCACCTGACGTAGAGTCATCCAGACTCGAGTCGTCGTTGGCTTGTTCACAGATGTGATTTCCAGTAAAAAAAGTAAAAAGTTTAAAGTTTTTGGTTTTCCATACAGACACCTGACACATCTGACACATTAGACCCCTTGTGACCCCACCTCATTGTCTTAGTTGTATTTTGCTATCGTCTTTGATATAATGTCTTCCTGACTGACCTGGTTGGATTTGATTGCCGTGATGTCTCTCTGCCGAGGTGTGATACAGGGCAGTTAGAAAGATTAACTGTAGTCGTCTGGAATTGTTCTCTGCACAGGCATTGTTCTCTGTCTATATATGCTGTGATGCGGAGATGCCGGTGTTGGACTGGGGTGGACAAAATTGAGAGGTCGCACAACATCAGGTTATAGTCCAACAGTTTTATTTGAAATCACAAGCTTTCGGAGCTATCGATTGCCCCTTCCTCAGGTGCTGTGCCCATTCGTATTCTTCACTTCACCTGACGAAGGAGCAGCCGCTCCGAAAGCTTGTGATTTCAAATAAAGCTGTTGGACTATAACCTGGTGTTGTGCGACTTCTCACCTTTAATGTAGTAAAACGTCCCACGGTGCTTCACAGATAGAATTTGACACTGAGCCACATAAGGAGATATTAGGACAGGTGACCAAACGCTTGGTCAAAGAGGAAGCTTTTAAGGAAACGTCTTAAAGGAGGAGAGAGAGGGGTGGAGAGGCGGAGAGGTTCAGGGAGGGAATTCCAGAGCTTAGGGCCCTAGGCGGCTGAAAGCACAGCCACCAATGGTGGGGCAAAGGAAATCGGAGATGCGCAAGAGGCAAGGATTTGGAGGAGCGCAGAGATCTCGGAGGGTTGTAGGGCTGGAGGAGGTTACAGAGATAGGGAGGGGGCGAGGCCATGGAGGCATTTGAAAACAAGGGTGAGAATTTTAAAATCGAGGCCTTGCCAGACTGGGAGCCAATGCAGGATCTAAATAATCCAAAACCAACGTTTTTATGGTGCGCTAGCAGAGTGGGGTTGAGTTTACACTTAACGGATTTGAGTTAAGGCAGCACGAACAGCAGTTGTTTCCGCTGGGGGTTCTCGAACAGCAGTTGTTTCCGCTGGGGGTTCTCCTGATCGCCCACGGTTTCTCCGAGGAAAAGGACTGGCAGAAGGTCTGGAGCTCTCAGCTCTGGTCAGCGAGGCACGCAGGACATGTCCCAGAGGCATTGCACAGAAGGACCATGAGGCTGATCCCTCGTGTTCCGAGGATTTAGTTACGAGGAAAGATTAGAAAAACTAGGGCTCTTCGACCTTGAAAGGAGGTGAAGAGGAGATTTATAGAGGTGCGTAGGGCACTAAGTAGAATAGAACATAGTAATAAGAACATAAGATGTAGGCCATACGGCTCCTTGAGCCTGCTCCGCCATTCAACAAGATCATGGCTGATCTTCTACCTCATTTCCACCTTCCTGCACTATCCCCATATCCCTTGATTCCCTTAATATCCAAAAATCTATGACTGCAGGAGATAACAGAGATAAAAAGGAAGACTTCACAGAATCACCACAGTGCAGATAGAGGCCATTTCAGCCCATCTAGCCTGCACCGACACGTATCCCACCCTATCCCCGTAACCCCACGTATTTAATCCCCCTAACACTAAGGGTCAATTTATCATAGCCAAATCAACCTAACCCGCACATCTTTGGACTGTGGGAGGAAACCGGAGCACACGGAGGAAACCCACGCAGACACGGGGAGAATGTGCAAACTCCACACAAACAGTCACCCGGGGCCGGATTCGAACCCGGGTCCCTGGCGCTGTGAGGTAACAGTGCTAACCACTAAGCCACCGTGTTGCCACTTGCATGTTTATAGCACCTTGAGTGACCTCAGGACGTCCCAAAGCACTTTACAGCTACTTTTTGAAGTGTAGTCACTGTTGTAATGTAGGAAACGCAGCAGTCAATTTGCGCACAGCAAGCTCCCACAAACAGCAATGTGATAATGACCAGATCATCTGTTTTTTTAGTGATGTTAGTTGAGGGATAAATATTGGCCAGGACACTGGGGAGAACTCCCCAGCTCTTCTTCGAAATAGTGGCCATGGGATCTTTTACATGCACTCGAGAGGACAGATGGGATCTCGGTTTAACGTCTCATCTGAAAGTCGGCACCTCCGACCAGTGCAGCATTGCCTTAGTACTGCACAAGGAGTGCCAGCCTGGATTTTGTGCTCAAGTCTCTGGTCTTCCCATCCCCTTCACCTCCTTTCAAGGTCGAAGAGCCCATGTTGTTGTAATCTCACCTCATAACTCAATCATCTAACACTAGAGATCAGAAGCCAAGGGATTAAGGTACCAACTGATGTCAGGAATCACTTCTTCACACAAAGAGTCATTAACGCCTGGAATTGCAGGATAGTGGAGGCAAAAAACTCTGGAGTCATTCAATGGGCAGTTAGCTCCTGTGAGGGAGCAGTGTGATCTAGATGGGCTGACTGGCCTACATTAGCTGTACATTAGCCCTGCGAATCTGGTGTGTAGGCATAAGAACATAAGAACTAGAAGCAGGAGTCGGCCATTCGGCCCCTCGAGCCTGCTCCGCCATTCAATAAGATCATGGCTGATCTACTACCTCAACTCCACTTTCCTGAACTGTCCCCATATCCTTTGATTCCCTTAATATCCAAAAATCTATCGATCTCTGTCTTAAATATACTCAACAACTGAGCCTCCACATCCCGCTGGGATAGATTCACCACCCTCTGAGTGAAGAAATTTCTCCTCATCTCAGTCCTAAATGGCCGACCCCTTATTCTGAGACTGTGACCCCTGGTTCTAGACTCCCCAGCCAGGGGAAACATCCTCCCTGCATCTACCCTCTCAAGCCCTGTAAGAATTTTGTATGTTTCAATGAGATCACCTCTCATTCTTCTAAACTCTAGAGAATATAGGCCTAGTCTACTCAATCTCTCCTCATAGGACAATCCCCCCATCCCAGGAACCAGTCTGGTGAACCTTCGTTGCACTCCCTCTATGGCAAGTATATCCTTCCTTAGGTAAGGAGAGGTATTCTGGGTTCAAATCTTCATAGAATTGGACAAATTGTGGGGGAAGCCCAAAACTAGGGGGTCATGAATAAACGTCACTAATAAATCCAATGGGGAATTCAGGAGAAACTCTTTACCCAGAGAGTGGTGAGAATGTGGAACTCGCTCCCACAGGGAGTGGTTGAGACGAATAGTAGAGATGCATTTAAGGGGAAGCGAGATAAGTACATGAGGGAGAAAGGAATAGAAGATTTACGCTGATAGGGTGAGATGAAGAGGGGTGGGAGGAGGCTCGTATGGAGCATAAACACCGGCATAGACCAGTTGGGCCGAATGGCCTGTTTCTGTGCTGTAAATACTGTGTAATTCTATACGCTACATGTGTGTAAAAAAAAGTCTTCTAACTTCCACCTTTATGGGGGATAATGTTGATGTTGGCCGATAATTTCCATTGAAGTCAATGGGAATAAAACTGGGGAGAGATGTAAAACAGGAGGCTGGTTCACTATCGCCCGCTTTACACCATCGATCGCACAGTCAAAATCTACTGCTGTATTTCCTGAGTGTATCTTTCCAGTTACTAGTTTCACCGAAAATTCAGTGCATGCGATGTGATGAATCATAAGCCTTTCACTTTCCTATGGTAGATTCCCTTATATAGGAAGTTTGACAGCGTTCCTTGCGCAACACTGACCGATGAAACAATATACGAGCACGGCGTTTTCCTTTGTTGCATTCCCATTGTTTTTTTGGGGGGGGGACTAGTGAAATCCAGGTTCAAAGTCAGTGGTTAACAAGTGAGCAAGGACACGATGGTTTAGTGGATGGTGCCAGTTTATAACAAGACGGGAGAGAGGAGCATTGCTGGCAATGGAAGCATGGATTTTACTGGTCACTGGCACTCCGAAAGATCATTTAAGAGCGAGTTTTACAAGTGAACTCTGGCAATGCGATTCAAACCATGGAAGTGGCCTTTACTTGATCCTTCAGCTCTGTGCTTTACTATTTAAAATGAAACCTCAACATAGAGACACCTATTTTTACACCACATGTGCGGCGATGGTTTAATACTGGTGGCTTATTTATCTGAGCCCGCACTATTTTTACAGACCCCACCCCGTGCGAGACTGCTATGCTACGAGTAGTGCCATCATAGTATCGCTCTGGGCTTACCAAAGCCGTGGCTCATTTGATCGCACTCTTGCCTCTGAGTCAGAGGTTGTGGGTCTCAAGTCCCTACTCCAGAGACTTGAGCACAAAAATCTAGGCTGACGCTCTAGTGGTAGTACCGAGGGAGCGCTGCACTGTTGGAGGTGCCGTCTTTTGGATGAGATGTTAAACCAAGGCCCCGTCTGCCCTGTCAAGTGGACGTAAAAGATCCCCACGGCACTATTTCAAAGAATAGCAGGAGATCTTTTACGTCCACCTGAGAGGGCAGACGGGGCTTCAGTTTAATGTCTCTTCTGAAAGACGGCACCTCTGACAGTGCAGCACTCCTTCAGTTACTGCACTAGAGTGTCAGCCTAAATTTTGTGCTCGAGTCTCTGGAGTGGGGCGATGAACCCATAACCTTCTGACTCAGAGGCGAGAGAGCTGCCCACTGAGCCATGGCTAACACTTTCAGAAGGGCTTTCACTTGGGCTTTCAGAACATGGGCATCGATATCATCAAGGATAATGGCTGTCTTGCGATCAAACTTTTAAAGATGTTCAGCTTTCCTTATCCTGATCTTGCTGAGTTAATTACGTTGCTATTCTTCCATTGAACGTTACCTTCAACCTTTACAACTTTCTGGACTCAACATTGAGTTCAACAATTTCCGATCATAACCACTGCTCCTATTTTATTGGACAGCAGGTGCTGGTGATGGTTCTGCTGTTGCCATTTACACCTCCTCTAGACCCAGCTTTTGTTTCTTTACTTGTCCCATTACCAACTTCTTTTGCCTTGCACCATCATCCCTTTTGTCAGTTAATCACTCCTGCCCTCCACCCTATCAATTGTTTGATATTAAGGGAATCAAGGGATATGGGGATCGGGTGGGAAAGTGGAGTTGAGGTCGAAGATCAGCCATGATCTTATTGAATGGCGGAGCAGACTCGAGGGGCCGAATGGCCGACTCCTGCTCCTTATGTTCTTGTGTTCTCTCACAGACAGAATCACAGAATCCCCACAATGCAGATAGAGACACATATCCCACCCTATCCCCGTAACCCCACGTATTTAATCCCCCCCTAACACTAAGGGTCAATTTATCATAGCCAAATCAACCTAACCCGCACATCTTTGGACTGTGGGAGGAAACCGGAGCACCCGGAGGAAACCCATGCAGACACGGGGAGAATTTGCAAACTCCACACAGACAGTCACCTGAGGCCGGATTCGAATCCGGGTCCCTGGCGCTGTGAGGCAACAGTGCTAACCACTATGCCACCTTCCCTTTTGTCCTTTCCTCCCCTCCCCCCTTTCCCTGCCCCTGCACTTGCTTAAATCCTGTTACATCTCTAACTTTTTCCAGTTCTGACGAAGGGTCACCGACCTGAAACGTTGACTCTGTTTCTCTCTCCACAGATGCTGCATGACCTGCTGAGTATTTCCAGCACTTTCTGTTTTTATTTCCGATTTCCAGCATCCGCAGTATTTTGCCTTTGATTTGATACCTTCTCTTGGGCTCATGATAATCTCTCAGCAAATATGATATTTGACAACACAGCCTTATCCACAAAAGGGATGGGTGGTGGGGATTGGGCCTGATTTGACTCTGTGTTGTCACACTGCTCGCCCGACATTCAGTCCTGGACGAGACGAAATTTCCTACAGTTATATATTGGGAAGACCGAAGCCATTGTCTTCGGTCCCCGCCACAAATTCCATCCCTAGCCATCGACTCCATCCCTCTCAGGCTGAACCAGACTGTTCGCAACCTCGGCGTCCTATTTGACCCTGACCTCTAACCTCCGCACCGCCAAGACCGCTTACTTCCACCTCTGTAATATCGCCAGTAAGTCTCTTCCTGCAATACTCAGTGGTGTCCTAAACTCTGAGATACGTTGGCTATGAATTCCCTACAGGAGGCATCATTCGCCATTAAATAGGAGACCTTGGCTACAACGCATTTCAGTAGGGGTCACTTTCTGTATAGTTTAAGGTGATGTGTGGGGCAGACTGTCGTCTATGCTACACCAGAAATGTTTCAGTGCATACAAAAAAAAGAGGAATTTCTCTTCACTGGTCCTGCCATTGGCCTCACCCCACTGCATCAACTCGCCAAGCACCTCCCAAGCCTGCGACCTCTACCACCTAGAAGGACAAGGCAGCAGGAGCATGGGAACACCACCACCTCCAAGCTCCCCTCCAAATCACACACCATCCTGACTTGGAAATATATCGCCGCTCCTTCATCGTCGCTGGGTCAAAATCCTGGAACTCCGTCCCTAACAGCACTGTGGGAGTACCTTCACCACACGGACTGCAGCGGTTCAAGGCTGGGCAATAAATGCTGGCCTTGCCAGCGACGCCCACATCCCATGAACGAATACATTTAAAAAAGTTCTTTCGTTATTAGAATCTTGCGAGTAACAATAAAATAATTCTTTCCATCAAGGATCCATTTTGTCAAAATTTGAACTCCTGTAGCAAACTTTTACTTGCTGCTAACTTTTTCTTAATTCATTCCTGGGATGTGGGCATCGCTGGCAAGGCCAGCATTTATTGCCCATCCCTAATTGCCGTTGAGAAGGTGGTGGTGAGTCGCCTCCTTGAACCGCTGCAGTCCGTGCGGTGAAGGTACTCCCACAGTGCTGTTAGGGAGGGAGTCCCAGGATTTTGACCCAGCGACGATGAAGGATCGGCGATATACCTCCAAGTCAGGATGGTGTGTGTGACTTGGTGGTGTTCCCATGCGCCTGCTGCCCTTGTCCTTCTAGGTGGAAGAGGTCACGGGTTTGCGAGGTGCTGCCGAAGAAGCCTTGGCGAGTTGCTGCAGTGGATCTTGTATGAATCCTGAATCCACCTGGGACTGTCTGGGTTGTGGAATTCACTTGGACTGTCTGGGTTGTGGAATTCACTTGGACTGTCTGGGTTGTGGAATTCACTTGGACTGTCTGGGTTGTGGAATTCACTTGGACTGTCTGGGTTGTGGAATTCACTTGGACTGTCTGGGTTGTGGAATTCACCTGGGACTGTCTGGGTTGTGGAATTCACTTGGACTGTCTGGGTTGTGGAACTCACCTGGGACTGTCTGGGTTGTGGAATTCACATGGACTGTCTGGGTTGTGGAATTCACCTGGGACTGTCTGGGTTGTGGAATTCACTTGGACTGTCTGGGTTGTGGAATTCACCTGGACTGTCTGGGTTGTGGAATTCACTTGGACTGTCTGGGTTGTGGAATTCACTTGGACTGTCTGGGTTGTGGAATTCACTTGGACTGTCTGGGTTGTGGAATTCACCTGGACTGTCTGGGTTGTGGAATTCACTTGGACTGTCTGGGTTGTGGAATTCACTTGGACTGTCTGGGTTGTGGAATTCACTTGGACTGTCTGGGTTGTGGAATTCACTTGGACTGTCTGGGTTGTGGAATTCACTTGGACTGTCTGGGTTGTGGAATTCACTTGGACTGTCTGGGTTGTGGAATTCACCTGGACTGTCTGGGTTGTGGAATTCACTTGGACTGTCTGGGTTGTGGAATTCACCTGGGACTGTCTGGGTTGTGGAACTCACCTGGGACTGTCTGGGTTGTGGAACTCACCTGGGACTGTCTGGGTTGTGGAATTCACCTGGACTGTCTGGGTTGTGGAACTCACCTGGGACTGTCTGGGTTGTGGAACTCACCTGGGACTGTCTGGGTTGTGGAACTCACCTGGGACTGTCTGGGTTGTGGAATTCACCTGGGACTGTCTGGGTTGTGGAACTCACTTGGACTGTCTGGGTTGTGGAACTCACTTGGACTGTCTGGGTTGTGGAATTCACCTGGACTGTCTGGGTTGTGGAATTCACTTGGACTGTCTGGGTTGTGGAATTCACCTGGGACTGTCTGGGTTGTGGAACTCACTTGGACTGTCTGGGTTGTGGAACTCACTTGGACTGTCTGGGTTGTGGAATTCACCTGGGACTGTCTGAGCTGTAGACCTGTTGTAGGATGGTCCAAACTGTGGACTTCACTTGAGACTGTTTGGGCTGCGGAATTCACCTGGGTCTATCTGGCCTGGGTTGCTGAATTCACATGCGGCCGTCTGGGATGAAGAATTCAGCTGAGACTCTCTGGGCTGTAGATTTTCATCGGTTTATTTTTCTGAATTGTGGTCTGAGAAACTATTGCAGCTGTTGGAGGGAGACCAGCACAGCACCGAGACCAGCACAGCACCGAGACCAGCACAGCACCGAGACCAGCACAGCTCCTGTTGGAGGGAGACCAGCACAGCTCCTGTTGGAGGGAGACCAGCACAGCTCCTGCTGGAGGGAGACCAGCACATCTCCTATTGGAGGGAGACCAGCACAGCTCCTATTGGAGGGAGACCAGCACAGCTCCTGTTGGAGGGAGACCAGCACAGCTCCTGCTGGAGGGAGACCAGCACATCTCCTATTGGAGGGAGACCAGCACAGCTCCTATTGGAGGGAGACCAGCACATCTCCTATTGGAGGGAGACCAGCACAGCTCCTATTGGAGGGAGACCAGCACAGCTCCTGTTGGAGGGAGACCAGCACAGCTCCTGTTGGAGGGAGACCAGCACAGCTCCTGCTGGAGGGAGACCAGCACATCTCCTATTGGAGGGAGACCAGCACAGCTCCTATTGGAGGGAGACCAGCACAGCTCCTATTGGAGGGAGACCAGCACAGCTCCTGCTGGAGGGAGACCAGCACAGCTCCTATTGGAGGGAGACCAGCACAGCTCCTATTGGAGGGAGACCAGCACAGCTCCTATTGGAGGGAGACCAGCACAGCTCCTATTGGAGGGAGACCAGCACAGCTCCTATTGGAGGGAGACCAGCACAGCTCCTATTGGAGGGAGACCAGCACAGCTCCTATTGGAGGGAGACCAGCACAGCTCCTGTTGGAGGGAGACCGGCACAGCTCCTGCTGGAGGGAGACCGGCACAGCTCCTGCTGGAGGGAGACCAGCACAGCTCCTGCAGCACTCCCCTGGAGTGTCAGCCTAGCTTTCTGCGTTCAAGTCCCTGGCGTGGGACTTGAACCCACAACCTTCTAGACTCAGAGGCGAGCAGTGCTACCCACTGAGCCAAGCTGACACTGTATTAAGGGATATGGAGCCAAGGCGGGTGGATGGAGTTAGGATACAGATCTAGGAACACAGGATCATCAGCCATGATCTCATTGAATGGTGGAACGGGCTCGAGGGGCTGAATGGCCGAGGCCTGTTCCTATAGTCCTATCTAGCCTTTGCTTCATCGTCGCTGGGTCAAAATCCCTGCCTAACAGCACTGCGGGAGCACCTTCACCACACGGACTGCAGCAGTTCAAGAAGGCGGCTCACCACCACCTTCTCGAGGGCAGCTAGGGATGGCAAAATAAATGCTGGGCCTTGCCAGCGACCCTCACATCCTGCGAATTAATGAAAAAAATTCAATATAAATGATTAAACCACCCAAATGGGAAGTTCGTGTGAGAATATGTGCCAGCGGGGTGTGGGAATGTGACAATAAACGGCTGTTACACAGCATGGGTGTGTGATAAATGGATGACAAGCCAACCAGAGGAAGTTAGCTGGAGTGAATAGTTACCATGCACTTGGACCTCGATTAAACAAGTGGTTGTCGCGACAAATGATCTGAAACACCGTGGAATTTATATTTTGTTCTCTCTTCCTCCAATTTAAGTGACCGAATGATCAAGTTTGTAACTTAAAAGATCCCCGGCGGACATCTTCACCTGACGGCAATGTTCCCTCCAATTTTTTTTTTGGGTGGGGGCCGTGCGGCCCCTTTAACGGGCCTGTTCAAAATTCCGCACCTGCGCCGTCTTTCCATTTAGAAGCCGGCCGCGCAGGACCTCAAGACCGCTGCACGACCGCGCAGCCGCGCAGGTTAATGGGAATGGGCGCACATCGGGGACTCTGGACAGGAACTGCTCTTTTTCCCCCGGAGCCCTGCAGATATTTTCCCCCACCAAGTACGCACCCGAAGCCCGTTTTGAAAGTTACTGCTGAATCTGCTTCCACCGCCCCTTCGGGCAGCGCGTTCCTAAGAAAGGATATACTCGCCGTGGAGGGAGTGCAGCCAAGGTTCACCAGACTGATTCCTGGGATGGCAGGGCTGTCGTATGAGGAGAGATTGGGTCGACTAGGCCTGTATTCACTAGAGTTTAGAAGAATGAGAGGGGATCTCGTGGAAATGTATAAAATTCTGACAGGGCTAGACAGACTGGATGCAGGGAGGATGTTTCCCCTGGCTGGGGGGTCTAGAATGAGGGGTCACAGTCTCAGGATACGGGGTGGGACATTTAGGACTCAGATGAGGAGAAATTTCTTCACTCAGAGGGTGGTGAACCTGTGGAATTCTCTGCCACAGCAGGCTGTGGAGGCCAAGTCACTGAATATATTTAAGAAGGAGATAGATAGATTTCTAGACACAAAAGGCATCAAGGGGTATGGGGAGAGAGAGGGAATATGGTATTGAGATAGAGGATCAGCCATGATCATATTGAATGGCGGAGCAGGCTTCGAAGGGCCGAATGGCCTACTCCTGCTCCTATGTTTCTATGTTTCTATCACAACAACTCGCTGCGTAAAAGATTCTCCTCATCTTCCCAACGCCCCCCCCTCCTCCCCCCAGCGTTTTTTTTGCCAATTATCTTAAACCTTTGTCCTCTGGCTTCTGACCTTCCTGTCATTTAGCCCCTCCGGTCCTGTTGCCGCAACATAGGAACATGGCAACGGTTCGATGAAAAAAGACCAAGGTCCGTCTAGTTTGCCTTCTAACCATCCTGGTAGTCGCACGATACAACACATTACCCTGTTCCTCATGGCTGCGGTTTTAATAAAGTTTTTAAGTGGTTTATTCTTTAAGAAATGCTTTAATAGTTTCCTAAATTGAGGGAGTGCTGCACTGTTGGAGGTGCCGTCTTTCAGATGAGACGTTAAACCGAGGCCCCGTCTGCTCTCTCAGGTGGACGTAAAAGACCCATGGCACTATTTCGAAGAAGAGCAGGGGAGTTCTCCCCGGTGTCCTGGGCCAATATTTATCCCTCAATCAACATCACTAAAAAACAGATTATCTGGTCATTATCACATTGCTGTTTGTGGGAGCTTGCTGTGTGCAAATTTGGCTGCCGCATTTCCTGCATTACAACAGTGGCTACACTCAAAATGTACTTCATTGGCTGTAAAGCGCTTTGGGACGTCCTGAGGCTGTGAAAGGCGCTAGAGAAATGCAAGTCGTTCTTTTTCTTTTATGTTTAATATTATGCTAATACTCAACGCAAAGTGGCACCGTTCCCCTGTGGTGTGAGGCTCCACCTAGTGGTTCGCCTGTCATGGTGAATGTTGGAAAGCAGGTAGAAGGTTTCTCCTGGTGCGTGATCACACGGGAGAAGAGGGGAAAGCAAAATGAAAAATACTGCGGATGCTGCAAATCTGAAACAAAGACAGAGAGTGCTGAAAACGCTCAGCAGGTCAGGGAGCTGAACTGTGTGCAGTTCTGGTCGCCACACTATAGGAAGGATGTGATTGCATTGGAGAGGGTGCAGAGGAGATTCACCAGGATGTTACCTGGGCTGGAGCGCTTCAGCTATGAAGAGAGACTGGACCGGCTGGGCTTGTTTTCCTTAGAGCAGAGAAGGCTGAGGGGGACCTGATTGAGGTGTACAAAATTATGAGGGGCATAGATAAGGTAGATAGAAAGGAACTTTTCCCCTTAGTAGAGGGGTCAATAACCAGGGGGCATAGTTTCAAGGTAAGGGGCAGGAGGTTTAGAGGGGATTTGAGGAAAAACGTTTTCACCCAGAGGGTGGTTGGAATCTGGAACTCACTGCCTGAAAGGGTGGTAGAGGCAGGAACCCTCACAACATTCAAGAAGCATTTAGATGAGCACTTGAAACGCCATAGCATACAAGGCTACGGACCAAGTGCTGGAAAATGGGATTAGAATAGACAGGGCTTGATGACCGGCGTGGACACGATGGGCCGAAGGGCCTCTTTCTGTGCTGTATAACTCTATGACTCTATGCAGCATTTGTGGAGAGAGAGAAACAGAGTTAACGTTTCAGGTCGGTGACCCTTCGTCAGTACTGGGTCTGAACGTGAGGTGTTTACTTGACTGACCTACTGTGTGTTTCCAACATCATCTGTGTTTTATTTAAGGTGAATGTCCTGCGCTGACTGATTAATCAAGGCCTGGACCGCTGGAAAAACCACGGCAGCTTTGGCTAGCCTGAAACTGGGTCGGACCATTTTTCAGGAGTCCCTGGTGGCCGACCAATTTGGACGTTGCTGGTGGACGCATAAAACTGGCGTTCCTCGCGGACGCCTAAAACGGGCAGTCCTGGCGGACGCATAAGACAGACCTTCGGGCCCTCTTAAATATGTAAATAAAGGGCCTAAGGCTTGTTTAAGATCCCCTCACAGAACTCGGGCAGCGATGAGCGGGACAGGTGTCGGGCCTACCTCGCTCAGCATTCTTCAGCGGCTGTCAACGAAAGGTAAGTTTTATTTAAAAACAAAACGGGAAATTAAAAAAAAAGAGAAACCCTTCCTGGGAAGCCAGGAGAAGCAGGGGTGCTTCCCCTCACGCCACAGTAGTCGCCAGCGCTCCACACTCCCGTTTCCCGCTCCAACGCCCCTCCAAACGGGACTTGCCTTCGGGGGGCCGCCATTGGTCACCGTCAATGGGTGATCGGCCTGTGGAGGCGCGAGAGGTGCCGACAGCTCGTTTGTGGAACACTAACGAGGCCCAATATGCAAAGAAGGTCAGGAAAGAGATGCAGTGGTCTTTGTCGAGGTTCATGCCGAGCAGCTCTGTAACACAGGACTCTGTGCTCTACGGACTGTTCCCCAGGGACGCACACCGAGACAAACGTCAACTGCTGCTGGAAGGCCATCAACTCGGTGAAAGACGGCCATTGGTCTGCCCGAAAGTTGCTGGTCTTCCAGAGTAAGGAGTTGTCCACGGCCGAGTGTTGCAGACTGGCACATTCCAAGGTCCAGGAGTACGTGCTGAGGGACGCACTAAAGGTTGGTGCCGCCGCCACAAATGCACGATGGGGAAGAGCCACAGTTTAAGGCCCTCCCGCCAATGTACACCGAGGGGCTGGAACCAGTGTAAAAACAGAAATGACACAGAAATGGCTCAATGAAAATGTACTTGTAATCTGTTTGTGTAAATAGAGTACTGCATTCATCTGTATTATGCTATATGTAATATGACTTGTGGATTGTATTGTAATGTATTTCAACAAATATTGAAATGTATAATGAAAATGTATTGCAATTTGTCTCTGTAAATTGAGTGCCATGTACCACAGTTAATTTGTATTGTACCACATGAAATGTGATGTGGACTGTATTGTAATGCATCTGAACAAATTTTTATGAATTAAAGTATATTTTTGAAACAAAAATAAAACTAACGAGGCTCAATATTGGGCCGGGCTCAGGGGTGGGGGGTGTGTGTGTGTGGTGGGGGGGAGTGGGGGTGCGGCACAGCGTCTGAGCTCAACAACAGCCCCAGACAAATGACCCAACCCTGTGTGTGTGTGTGTATAGAATCGTAGAATCATACAGCACAGAAGGAGGCCATTAGGCCTATCATGCCTGTGCCGGCTCTTTGGTAGAGCTATCCGATTAATCCCTGGCTGGAGTATCTAGAACTAGGGGGCAATAGTCTCAGGATAAGGGGTTGGCCATTTAAGACGGAGATGAGGAGGAATTTCTTCACCGGAGGGTGGTGAATCTTTGGAATTCTCTGCCCCAGAGGGCTGTGAATGCTGAGGCTTTGAGTATATTCAAGGCTGAGATCGATAGATTTTTGGACTCTAGGGGAATCAAGGGATCTGGAGATCGGGCGGGAAAGTGCAGTTGAGGTCGAAGATCAGCCATGATCTTATTGAATGGCGGAGCAGGCTCGAGGGGCCGTATGGTCTACACCTGCTCTTATTTCTTATGTTCTTACGTAATCTCACTCCCCCCTGCTCTTTCCCCAGAGCCCTGCAAATTTTTACTTATCCAGTATATATCCAATTCCCTTTTGAAAGTTACATAGAAACATAGAAACATAGAATCTCGGAGCAGGAGTAGGCCATTCGGCCCGTCGAGCCTGCTCCACCATTCAATACGATCATGGCTGATCATCCAAATCCAGTACCCTGTCCCTGCTTTAATCCCCACAGTACACACATCCCACCCTACCCCCGTAACCCCACGTATTTAATTCCCCCTAACATATCCCATCCTATCCCCATAACCCCACATATTTAATCCCCCCCTAACACTAAGGGTCAATTTATCATAGCCAAATCAACCTAACCCGCACATTTTTGGACTGTGGGAGGAAACCGGAGCACCCGAAGGAAACCCACGCAGACACGGGGAGAATGTGCAAACTCCACACAGACAGTCACCCGTGGCCAGATTCGAACCCGGGTCCCAGGCGCTGTGAGGCACCAGTGCTAACCACTATGCCACCGTTACTATTGAATCTGCTTCCACCGCCCTTTCAGGCAGCGCGTTCCAGCTCACAACAACTCGCTGCGTAAAAAGACGTCTCCTCATCGCCCCGCTGGTTCTTTTGCCAATTATTTGAAATCCGTGTCCTCTGCTTACCGACTCTCCTGCCAGTGGAAACAGCGTCTCCCTCTCCACTCTGTCAAAACCCCTTCATAATCTGTGGACGCCGGGTGATGGGCAGAATTGAGCTCGTCCATGACGTCGCTCACGGTGGAAAATGTTGCTGACGCTGAGTGTCTACGCTCGGACTCGAAGGAGGCTCACTTGGGAGAGGGAGGCCGACACCTGTGCAATGACCTTCGAGTGAGGAGGGATAACTAGAAGCAAAAGGGAGGGGAGGGGCGAGCAGCTGGCAGGACAGGGAGACCAAAAGTGAACGTAACGGGATATTTATGGAAAGACTAATAAAGCTGCCTCTGACCCTGCTGAACTCCCAAGCTCAATAGACCCTCAAAGCGGACAATAAAGGGGTAATTCTACGTGCTCACACATGCGGCGCGGTACGGCGCTTCGCCTGCCGAGTGTGCAACTCGTTAAATTACCCTTTGAGCTGCGAAGGGGTTATAGTGTCAGCCGTGGCTCAGCGGGTAGCCACTTCTGCCTCTGAAGTCAGGACGTTGTGCGGTTCATATCCCACTCTGGAGATTTTAATACAAAAATCCAGGCTGACACTCCCAGTGCGGGGCTGAGGGAGCCCTGCACTGTCGGAGGTGCCGTCTATCGGATGAGCCGTTAAAGCGAGGCACCCGTCTGCTCTCTCAGGCGGACGTAAAAGATCCCGCGGGCACTATTTCGGAGAAGAGCAGTAGGGGAGTTCTCCGCGGTGTCCTGGGGCCAATATTTACCCCTCAACCAACATCACTAAAAACAGGATTATCTAGTCATTATCACGTTGCTGTTTGTGGGAGCTTGCTGTGCACAAATTGTCTGCCGCGTTTCCTATATTGCAACAGTGACTACACTCCAAAAAGTGCTTCATTGGCTGCAAAGGCGCATTGGGATGTCCTGAGGCTGTGAAAGGCGCTATAGAAATGCAAATTGTTCTTTTTCTTTCAATGCTTCTGTTTTTTTTTAAAGAAGAGGCGTGACAGCAGTACTGTGTGCAGGTTGATTGAAGGACTCTACTGATAGGCAGTTTTATCCTTTAAGTCAAACTACTGTACTTGGCCTTCAGTACAAACTGCTCCAATTCACCCATGGCCACACCGATATCCCATAATTCCCCGCAGTTATTATTTCCAATCTTGTGTATCGTCCTAATTCAGCAACATTGCTCCTACATGAGAGGGACATGGAATCTTTAGGCATACTGTAAGCGTTCTGAACTCCCTATGTAAATCTAACAAGCATTACGAAGAATTGGTGGCGTCGTGTCGCAAAATCGGCCTGGCTCATTTTAATTTTGCCCTAATTTTTCCAATGTTTTTATTGCCCTCCTCTCCAGATCGTAACTATCAGGAAAGACGGAGCAGGCGGGGGCTCTATTCTCTAGAGAAGAGGAGGCTGAGGGGGCGGGTGGGGGCAGGTGACCAGATAGAGGTCTTTAAACATATGAAGAGGACTGAGATGAGGAGAAATTTCTTCACTCAGAGGGTGGTGAATCTTTGGAATTCTCTACCCCAGAGGGCTGTGGAGGCTCAGTCGCTGAGTATATTCAAGACAAGAGATCGATAGATTTTAGGATATTAAGGGAGTCAGGGGATATGGGGATAGTGCTGGAAAGTGGAGATGAGGTAGAAGATCAGCCATGATCTCATTGAATGGCGGAGCAGGCTCGAGGGGCCAAATGGCTGACTCCAGCTCCTATTTCTTATGTTCTTATAGACGTAGAGAAGATGTTTTCACTTGTGGGGGGAGTCCGGAACTAGGGGCCATAAGATAGTCACTAATAAATCCGATCGGGAATTCAGGAGCAGCTTGTTTACCCAGAGAGCGGTGAGAATGTGGAACTCGCTAGCCACAGGGAGAAATTGAGGTGAATAGCGTAGAGGCATTTAAGGGGAAGCGATATAAACACACGAGGGAGAAAGGAATAGAAGGATATGTTGATGGGGTGAGATGAAGAGGGGGTGGGAGGAGGCTCGTGTGGAGCAGAAACACCGGCACGGACCAGTGGGGCGAATGGCCTGTTTCTGTGCTGTAGACTCTGTGCAATTGTATTTAATCTCTCTAAGTTTCAAACAAGAATGAGGGGAATAATTTCCCCTCAGGTCAGCAACTTGACGAATTCTCAGTCCTTTAGATTGAAGGCCTAGTCCGGTAGCACGACAAGCACTGGGGTTACAAGCTTCACCTACATTGATGAAGGGGTGGGGTAACGGGTGTATATAGTTGGAGCTGATCTAGGCTGGCCGAGCTCCCTAGACACTAGCAAGGCCTGCAGCTGGAATAATAACGTTGACGATTACAACCTCTAAACGGCTGCAATATTGCACATCCCGCCGGCGAATCTGTGTCCTGAACTATGACCGCGCATTGCAAACAAAGGCAGATCCCACAGCACCGGGGAGGGGGGCACGGAGCATGCAGAGGCCACTTTTCGTTAAACATTTGGTCATGTTCACTCACACACCCGTCTGGTGTACCACTGGCAACGTTGCTGTAGGGTAGACAAATATTGTCCCTGCGGGAAACTCGCGCAAAGGTAGCCACCTGAGTAGACAAAGCTCTGAGCCTTTGTGTCAACAGGATCTTTGAAGAGAAGAGATTGATGGGCTGAAGGAAATGAGAGCAGGTGTGTTGAGTAAAATGTGCCCATTCTACTGTCATTATCCTCTGATAATAGAAAGTAGCTGCTGGGATTTGACGTTTCAATTGCCACAAGGATTTCTTAGCCCTGGCCTTTGGAAGAACGCAAGTTTTACACCAATTACAAAGTAATGGCTCAGTATATATAAAAATAAATAGAATCTGTACGTCATAAGGTCAGGTGGACTACCTCCAATGAGGACCTTTTTTAAAATTCGTTTATGGGATGTGGGCGTCGCCGGCAAGGCCAGCATTTATTGCCCATCCCTAGTTGCCCTCGAGAAGGTGGTGGTGAGCCGCCTTCTTGAACCGCTGCAGTCCATGCGGTGAAGGTACTCCCACAATGCTGTTAGGGAGGGAGTTCCAGGATTTTGACCCAGCGGCGATGAAGGAACGGCGATATACTTCCAAGTCAGGATGGTGTGTGACTTGGAGGGGAACTTGGAGGTGGTGGTGTTCCCATGCACCTGCTGCCCTTGTCCTTCTAGGTGGAAGAGGTACTTAATACCTAGGGAGTAGGGTTTCCCCTGGACTCTACATTATGTTTCCCTACAGTACAACAGTGACTACACTGCAAAAGTTCTTCTTTGACTGTAAAGCGCTTTGGGATGCCTAAAGGTTCTGAAAGGTGCTACAGAAATGCAAGTTCTTTCTTTTGTTTATGTGTTGTAAAGAAAGGACTTGCATTTTTATAGCACCTTTCACAACCTCAGGACGTCCCAAAGCGCTTTACAGCCAATGAAGGACTTTTCAAGTGCAGTCACTGCTGTAACATAGGGAAAAACGACAGCCAATTTGCGCACAGCAAGCTCCCACAAACAACGTGACCAGATAATCTGTTCTGCTGATGTTGGTTGAGGGAGAAATGTTGGCCAGGATGATGGCCCTGCTGTTCCTTAAATAGTGGCCATGGGATCTGTTTGGAACCACCTGAGAGGGCAGATGGGGCCTCAGTTCAACATCTCATCCCAAAAGACAGCACCTCAGACAGTGCAGCACTCCCTCAATACTGCACTGGGAGGGTCAGCCTAGATTATGTGCTCAAGTCACATGTGAAGTTAAAATCGAGGTGTTGCCGGACCGGGAGCCAATGTAGGTCAGCGGGCACAGGGGTGATGGGTGAACGGGACTTGGTGCGAGTTAGGCCACGGACAGCAGAGTTTGGATGAGCTCAAGTTTAGAGATTTTTGGCACATTGGACAGGCGCTACTAAGTTCCCAACGTGGCCAACAATCGAAATGAACAAGACTGTCTCCGAGAGGTGATTTTGCTTTGATTTTCTTGCTTACCCGTGGCTACATGTTGAGGGGAGCAGTAACATGCCGTCGCGACATACTGTGGCAACCGACGTTTACAACACACCTTCAGTGAAGCAAAATGTCCCAACACGCTTCACAGTTGGCTGATCAGGTCGGAGCCAGAATAAGAGGGAGGCGGAAGCAAGCATCGTTGAAGAGAAAGGTTTTAAAAGGAGGCCTTCGAAAGTTGAGGATGGTGGAGTTGACTTCCAGAACGTGGGGACAAGATGGCTGAAGTCTGCGCCACGGAGAGAGTGGAGCAGGGGATGCGGGAGTGTGTGGGGGGGGGGTGGGTCATGGGGCGGTGGGTTGTGGGGCGGTGGGGAGGCTCAGCAGACCAGAGTTTGAAGAGCAGATTCTGGCCTGCAAGGTTGCCGACTCTGGTTGGACGTATTCCTGGAGGTTGCACCACATGACCTCCCACCTCCAACTGCCCCGCCCAGTCAGACGGCCACTTTTTCTCCCACATCTTCCATATTTCTCTAACTAACAAATGAAAGCGATCAAAGAAAATGTAAAAAAAAGAAGCACAGCATTATTTTAATGCCCCTATGATTTTGCTCACCGGGATTGCTCACGGCAGCATCCTGGAGATTAATCTATAATTCCTGGAGACTCTGGGACAATCCTGGAGAGTTGACAACGACCCTACTGGCCCGGGGGTGAAATTGGCTTTGGTGCCTTAGCGGCAAAATGCATCCGAGTTCCTGCCCCTCACTCCTATTGTGTCTGTGTGTGCGAGTGTGCGTGCATGTGGGTGTGTGCGTGTGGGTGTGAACATAAGACGAGGACAAGTTTAGATTTGTAGTAATGCGATTGAATGGAGTTGAGATACAGATCAGCCCTGATCTAATCGGATGGCAGAACAGGCTCGAGAGGCCGAACGGCCTCTCATGCCTGTTCCTATGAATAGTCTTCCGGCACGCACTGTCCACACTCGCACGTAAAGAACAGCCTCTCGGACGAGGCTCCAGAACATAAGAACATAAGAAATAGGAGCAGGGATAGGCCACTTGGCCCCTCGAGCCTGCTCCGCCATTCAATAAGATCATGGCTGATCTAGAGTTCAAAGCCACTTCCCTGCCCGCTCCCCATAACCCTTCACTCCCTTATCTTGCAAAAATCTGTCTATCTCCACCTTAAATGTATTTAATGACCCAGCCTCCATGGCTCTCTGGGGCAGAGAATTCCACAGATTTACGACCCTCGGAGAGAAGAAATTCCTCCTCATCTCAGTTCGAAAAGGGCGACCCTTTATTCTGAAACTATGCTCCCGAGTTCTAGATTTCCCCACGAGGGGAAACATCCTCTCTACATCTACCCTGTCGAGCCCCCTCAGTATCTTATATGTTTCAATAAGATCCCCTCTCATTCTTCTAAATTCCAATGAGTATAGGCCCAACCTGCTCAACCTTTCCTCATAAGACAACCCCCTCATCTCTGGAATTAACCGTGTGAATCATCTCTGAACTGCTCAACCGTGTGAATCGTCTCTGAAGTGCAGATGGTTAGAACCATGGAACCATGCCCCAGCAACAGGCTGTGCCTCCAGTCCAGGAATCGAGGAAATTGGAAGGGCTTTAATATAAAACGCTGTCAAGAGAAAAAAAGAATGATATTTTGACGGCCAGTGAACTGAGAGGAATGGTTTGGCATCAGTGCCCGTATTTCGTCAATAAATAGAAAGGGAGCCATGGAGTGTAAACATAAAGAGACTCCTCGTTGTTTATAAATAAATCGCAGGAAGCTCCACAATGCATTGCGAAAGCAGATTGGCTGATAGCCGTCTGATTAACTCTCTCGGTATCTTCACACTACAGCCCGTCTCAGCTCCAGAGTGTGGATACTATGGGGTAGAAATTCCTCCGCTCGATATTTCAATGGGTCGGTAAAGAGCTTCCGTGACTGCTGGGCACGGCCAGAGGTTCATTGCATCACCGATTTCGAACCTTTTTCAGCGACCACGTCACTGGTGTAAGTGTGGGATAAAGGCACGGGCAGTCCTGCTCTAACTGAATAAAGGGAGAACTTGCATTTCTATAGCGCCTTGCACGACCTCAGGACGTCCCACAACGCTTTACAGCCCATGAAGTACTTTTTGATGTGTAGTCACTGTTGCAATGTAGGAGAAACATAGACAAATAGGAGCAGGAGTAGGCCATTCGGCCCCTCGAGCCTGCTCCGACATTCAATATGATCATGGCTGATTCTCTATCTCAATACCATATTCCCGCTCTCTCCCCATACCCCTTGACGCCTTTTGTGTCTAGAAATCTATCTCCTTCTTAAATATATTCAGTGACTTGGCCGCCACAGCCTTCTGTGGTAGAGAATTCCACAGGTTCACCACCCTCTGAGTGAAGAAATTTCTCCTTATCTCAGTCCTAAATGTCCTACCCCGCATCCTGAGACTGTGACCCCTCGTTCTAGACCCCCCAGCCAGGGGAAACATCCTCCCTGCATCTAGACTGTCTAGCCCTGTCAGAATTTTATACGTTTCAATGAGATCCCCTCTCATTCTTCTAAACTCTAGTGAATACAGGCCTAGTCGACCCAATCTCTCCTCATACGGCAGTCCTGCCATCCCAGGAATCAGTCTGGTGAACCTTTGCTGTACTCCCTCTATGGCAAGTATATTCTTTCTTAGGCAAGGAGACCAAAACTGCACACAGTACTCCAGGTGTGGTCTCACCAAGGCCCTGTATAACGGTAGGAAACGTGGCAGCCAATTTGTGCACAGCAAGCTCCCACAATGAGATTATGACCAGATGTCCTGGCCAACATTTATCCCCCAATCAACATCACTCAAAAAAATTAGCTGGTCATTGTCACATTGTTATTTGTGGGAGCTTGCTGTGCGCAAATTGGCTGCCGTGTTTTCCTACATTACAACAGTGACTACACTTCAAAAATACTTCATTGGCTGTACGTCACAAGTCCATGAAAGGTGTTGTATAAATGCAAGTCAGTTCTTTTTTAGATAAGCTGTTTTTAGTGCTGTTGGTTGAGGGATAAATATTGATCAGGACACCAGTGAGATCTCCCTGCTCTTCTTCCAAATAATGGCCGTGGGATCTTTTACATCCACCCGAGAGAGCAGATGGGGCCTCGGTTTAACGTCTCATCCGAAAGACGGCATCTCCGACAGTGCAGCACTCCCACATTACTCAGGCTTCGAGTCCCACTCCAGGGACTCGAGCACATAATCCAGGCTGACGCTCCCAGTGTAATGCTGAGGGACCTCATGGCTGATTTCCCACTTTCTCACCCACTGAGCAAGATGGCAGCACCCTTACCCGGCTTGAGATCAGTAAACTCAGCACAGACCAAAGATTGGCTCTGGTGCCCTCCCCTGGTCTGCTTGGCTCGGCTAGCGTGGAGGAAGTGTGCACCTTCCGATGTCACCGATTCTCAGATACTGTTCTAAGTGGTTTTCATAAAATAAATGGACCCAACCACAGGGAGGTTTCAAATTAATTTTTATCAGTGTCCCAGCAAACCGATGGAAAGTTAGCGCTGCCCCCATTGTATGCATCACTGCTCACACTTCAAACACACTTGCACATCCTTCTAAGCGTCCCCTCTATTACGGTGGCAATCCGCCTCCTTTCATTCAACAACAACAAGATCTTGCATTTATATAGTGCCTTTAACGTAGTAGAATGTACCAAGATGGGCTCCTGGTCTCTGATCTAACAGTATGTGTGTGTGCAGGAGTCTGAATGGGATCCTGGTCTTTCAAAGGAGAGTCTGAATGGGCTCCTGGTCTCTGATCTAACAGTGTGCATGTGCGAGAGTTTGAATGGGATCCTGGTCTCTGATCTAACAGTGTGTGTGCGTGCGGGGGTCTGAATGGGATCCTGGTCTCTGATCTAACCTTGTTTAGACCACACTTAAAGTACTGCTGTACAGTTCTGGTCGCCATATTATGAAAAGGATATAGAGGCACTGGAGAGGGTGCAGAGAAGATTTACAAGGATGATACCAGAAATGCGAGGGTATACATATACAGGAAAGGATGAACAGGCTGGGTCTCTTTTCTCTTGAAAAAAAGAAGGCTGAGGGGTGACCTAATAGAGGTCTTTAAAATTACGAAAGGTTTTGATAGAGTGGATACAGAGAGAATGTTTCCACTTGTGGGGAGGAGCATAACTAGAGGCCATCAATATAAGATAGTCAGCAAGAAATACAATAGGGAATTCAGGAGAAACTTCTTTACCCAAAGAGTGGTGAGAACTCGCTCCCACAGGGAGTGCTTTGAGGCGAATAGTATAGATGCATTTAAGGGGAGGCTAGACAAGCATATGAGGGAGAAGGGAATAGAGGGTTGTTGCTGATAGTTAGATGAGGAAAGACGGGAGGAGGCTCGAGTGGAGCATAAACGCCGGCATGGACTGGTTGGGCCGAATGGCCTGTTTCTGTGCCGTATATCCTATGGAATCCTCTGTAAAGATGCTTCACAGGAGTGTTATCAGACAAAATTTGACACTGAGCCACATAAGGAGATATTAGAACAGGTGACCAAAAGCTTGGTCAAAGAGGTAGTTTTTAAGGAGTGTCTTAAAGGAGGATAGAGAGGTAGAGAGGCGGAGAGGTTTAGAGAGGGAATTCCAGAGATGAGGGTCTAGGCAGCTGAAGATATGGCTGCCAATAGTGGAGCGAAGGAAATGGGGGGATGCACAAAAAGGAGGGTTATAGGAACACCGAGTTCTGGGGGGGGGCTGTGTTGTAGGGCTGCCGGAGGTTACAGAGACAGGGAGGGGCGAGGCCATGGAGAGAATTAAACACAAGGATGAGGATTTAAAATCGCGGCGTTGCCGGACTGGGATCCAATGTAGGTCAACGAGCACAGAGGGTGATGGGTGAACAGGACCTGGTGCGAGTTAGGATCCGGGCAGCCGAGTTGCGGATGAACTCAAGCTGATTGGGGGGTGGGATGCCAGCCAGTAGAGCATTGGAATAGTCGAGTCTGTTAAAAGCAGTCGGTATCACCTGTTCCCATATCTCCGGTCCCCAGCCTGTGCCACTGACAGCTGTCACGGTTACAGTTTCTGCAGGTATTTTTTTCTTAATCACTTTTATCCCTTTCACTCCTCAGCCGAGGCAACTTTGTTTGAAGTTTTCGGACAAACACAGGGGCTGATTGATGCCCATTCCTCTGGTACTTTAACTCTCCCGTCATGGCATGTAATTGTAATCTGAATAACCCCAATGTTTTTTCCTCTGTTTCTTTGCCTGCAAGATTATTGCAATCACTTCTCACTCTTTTTGAGTAAAGACGTTTTTTCCTGATAGCTGTTCCAAAATTGTGGCTCAGTGGGTAGCACCCTCGCCTGTGAGTCAGAAAGTTGTGGGTTCAAGTCCCACGCCAGAGACTCGAAGCGCAAAAATCCAGGCTGACCCTCCAGTGGAGTGCTGCACTGTCGGAGGTGCTGCCTTTCAGATGAGATGTTAAACTGAGGCCCCATCTGCTCTCTCTGAGGAGGATGTAAAAGATCCCATGACACTATTTTGAAGAAGAGCAGGGGAGTTCTCCCCAGGTGTCCTGGGCCAATATTTATCCCTGAATCAACATAACAAAAACAGATTATCTGATCATTATCACATTGCTGTTTGTGGGAGCTTGCTGTGCGCAGGTTGGCTGCCGCGTTTTCTACATTACAACAGTGACTCCACTCCAAAAGTACTTCATTGGCTGTAAAGCGCATCCTGAGGTTGTGAAAAGCGCTGTAGAAATGCAAGTCTTTCTTTTTAATTTCCATTTTATCTCCTCTGCTCATACTTGCTTGACCTACTTTGAACTAGCGATCTGGGCTTACCTTATCATTACCACTTAATAATAGTTAATGTAGTTCAGTGAGAGCTCTCCCTTAACAGCCTCTTTCTCAGCAGCCTGCAGCAGAGTTTCTCCTTCTAATTGATTAAATCCAGGAGAGTCCGATCTTTGTTCTCACGGGCCACTTAGATGCATACCACGGAAAGAGTTAGAAAAAGACTTGCATTAATAAAGCGCCTTTCACGACCTCAGGACATTCCCAAAGTGCTTTACAGTCATCAGATCAGAGAATGATGCAGCACAGGAGGACGCCACTCGGCCCATCGTGCTTGTGCTGGCTCTCTTTGAAAGAGCTGTCCGATGAGTCCCGCTCCATCCACCCCCCCCTGCTCTTTCCTCACAACCCTGTAAATTTATTTCTTTTTTAACCATACATCCAATGCCCTTCATGAAAGTTACTATCGCACAAGTTATCATTTGACACTTGGATCCACAGCGTGCCCATTAAAGCATAAAGTGGCAAAACAAGAACAAAACGAGATATAATCAAGACAGGTCGAGCTGGAACAGTAAGAATCCCTCGCAGCGAAAAGAAAAAAAAAAAAGACTGCTTGATTTTCCAATGCGTTCACTCACCCGCAACTCCAGGTGTCCCGAACCTAGGCAAACAGCAGCCACACGCTCTCTCCCCAATTCAACTTTTCACCACAAGTCCCACAAAACAGCAATGAGATAAATGACCAGATAATCCGTTTTAGTGATGTTGGTCGAGGGATAAATATTGGCCCCAGGACACTGAGGTGAACTCCCCTGCTCTTCTTCGAAATGGTGCCCGTGGGATCTTTTACGTCCACCTGAGAGAGCAGACGGGGCCTCGGTTTAACGTCTCATCCGAAAGAGCCATTGGGAGCCACATATAAAGTTTGAACCCATGTTCCCATTAATTTGCAGATATCTCAAGTTGCTGATGCTAACTGCTCTTGCGTAGGATTTCATAGGATCTGGAGCACAGAAACAGGCCATTTGGTCCAACCAGTCCATGCCGGCGTTTATGCTCCACTCGAGCCTCCTCCCGTCTTTCCTCATCTAACTCTATCAGCATAACCCTCTATTCCCTTCTCCCTCATGTGTTTAACTAGCTTCCTCTTAAATGCATCTATACTATTCGCTTCAACCACTCCCTGTGGTAGCGAGTTCCACATTCTCACCACTCTCTGGGTCAAGAAGTTTCTTCTGAATTCCCTATTTCATTTCCTGGTGACTATCTTATATTGATGGCCTCTAGTTTTGCTCTTCCCCACAAGTGGAAACTCTCACTCTGTGTCTACGCTATAAAAACCTTTCATAATTAAAAAAAACCTCTCTTAGGTCACCCCTAGGCCTTCTCTTTGCCAAAGAAAAGAGACCCAGCCTGTTCATCCTTTCCTGATAGGTATAACCTCACCGTCTCTATGCTTCTATTCTTAAGGCTAAGGGATCAAGGGATATGGGGAGAAAGCAGGGACAGGGTACTGAGTTTGGATGATCAGCCATGATCTCATTAAATGGCGGAGCAGGCTCGAGGGGCCGAATGGCCTACTCCTGCTCCTATCTTCTATGCTTCTCTGTTCTGGTATCATCCTTGTAAATCTTTTTTGCACCCTCTCCATCCTCTGTATCCTTTTTATAATATGGCGACCAGAACTGTACACCAAGTGTGGTCTAACCAAGGTTCGATACAATTTTAGCATAACTTTTCAATTCTATCCCTCTAGAAATAAACCCTAGTGTTTGGTTTGCTTTTTTTATGCCCTTATTAACCTGTGTCGCAACTTTCAGTGATTTGTGTATTTGTACTCCGAGATCCCTTTGCTCTTCTACCCCATTTAGATTCGTATTTTCGACGTAATATGTGGCCTCCTTATTTTCCTTACCAAAATGTAATATCTCACACTTATCTATGTTGGAATTAATTTCCCAATGATATGCTTATTCTGCAAGTTTATTAATGTCTTCTTGTAATTTGTTGCAGTCCTCCTCAGGAGTGACTATCCCCCACCCCCCCCAATTTGGTGTCGTCCACAAATTTAGATATTGTGGTTTTGATTCCAAAATCGAAATCGTTGATGTAAATTGTGAACAACGGGGGTCCCAGCACTGATCCTTGTGGGACACCACTACCCACCTTCTGCCAGTCTGAATAGCTACCCTTTACCCCGACTCTCTGCTTTCTGTCTCACAGCCAGCTAGCTATCCAACAACAACAACTTGCATTTATATAGCGCCTTTCATGTAGTAAAACGCCCCAAGGCGCTTCACAGGAGCGTGAACCGAACAAAATTTGACACCGAGTCACGTTAGGAGATATTAGGGCAGAAAGACGTGGGTTTTAAGAAGTAGCTTAAGGGAGGAAAGAGAGGTAGAGAGGCGGAGAGGTTCAGGCAGGAAATTCAAGTGGTTAGGGCCTAGGCAGCTGAAGGCATGGTCGCCAATGATGATCCATTAAAATCAGGGATGCTCAAGAGGCCAGAATTAGAGGAGCGCAGAGATCTCGGAGGGGGGGGGTGGGGGGGGGGGGGCGGCGGTTGTGGGTTTGGAGGAGATTACAGAGATAGGGTGGGGCGAGGCCATGGAGGGATTTGCTTCTTGTCCTCTGACACCGCATGCTCTGACCTTATTAATTAGTCTTTTATCGAAGGCCTTTTGGCTGGTCTGTTTTGAGATTTACCCACCAATGAAGCAACAGCCATTTCTAATCCTTCCGGCCCACAAGATCCAAACAGGACATACCAGCAAATAAGAAATACGAACCCAAAAGTAGGACAGAGCTGTCTGGGTTTCAAGGGTCAGGTTACTAGGGGTCAGGGGCCATAAACTGAACACTCCCGACTCAAGATACAGTAAAGTTTAACAAAAGCAAAATACTGCGGATGCTGGAAATTCAAAATATATCGTAAACACTGCTGCCATTTCCTCGGACAGCAGGTGAAACAGCGATTTACTTGTACTTCTTGCAATTGAGTATAGTGTATTCGCTGCTCACGATGCGGTTTCCTCTACACCTGGGGAGACCAAACGCAGATTGAGCGATCGCTTTGCAGAACACCTCCGCTCAGTCCGTAAGCGTGACCCCGAGATTGCGGTCGCCTGTCACTTCAGTTCTCCACTTCACGTCCATTCTGTCTTCGGCCTCCTACACTGTTCCAATGAAGCTCAACACAAGCTTGAGGAACACCACCTCATCTTTTTACTAGGCACTTTACAGCCTTCTGGGTTCAACATGAAGTTCAACAATTTTAGATCATGACCACCGCTCCATTTTTTCGGACAGCAGGTGCTGGTAATGGTTCTGCTGTTACCATTTACAGCTCCTCTAGATCCATCTTTTGTTTCTTAACTTGTCCCATTACAATCCTACTTTTGCCTCACACCATCATCCCTGACATGAATCTGTCATTCATGAAAGAAAGACTTATGAAATAATACTGAGTGGCCTGCGGGTGGCGCTGTCCAGGGAGAGTATAAATACTCGGGCACGGGCCTAGCTTGCACAGGACACTCTTAACAGGAATTAGCGAAGGCCACAACTAGATCTCCATGTTGTAAAACAGTTGATTAAAGCTTTGTTTAACGCTTAGACCAAGTGCCTAGTAGTTTTCTTACGTCAATCCCTTTTGCCATTTAATCTCTCCTGCCTTCCACCCCATCACAGATCTTCCCTTTTGTTCTTTCCTCCCCTCCTCCCTTTCCCTGCCCCTGCACTTGCTTAAAACCTGTTCCATCTCCAACATTTTCCAGTTCTGACGGAGGGTCGTCGACCTGAAACGTTAACTCTGTTTCGCTCTCCACAGATGCTGCCTGACCTGCTGAGTGTTGTCCAGCACTCTTTGGTTTTATTACAGTAAAGTTTAAGTTGCTCTCGGCTTTCCTCCTAGCTCATCCCCTTTTAGATAATCCACCAAAGTTTTACTGATATCCTTATCATCACAACACCCACCGAGACCGACCAGACGGACCGCGAGGGCGTTTTCCTCTGTGCGCACCACGTTCCAAGGGCTTCCCAGGAGGAGCAGTGCGCCTACGGGCTCAGACAGACAGGGCTATTAGCAGGTACTTCTGACTGGCCAGCCATCTTCTGTGCCCCACTGCTGAGTAAAGTGAGGTCTGGAAAAACGTACTGACTAGGAGTCGCCAACTCTGGTCGGACGTAATCCTGGAGATTTCATCACTTGACCTCCCACCTCCATCCGCCCCGCCGCACTCTCACGCCATTGGTCGCTTGGCACGCCCATTCTCGTGGTGCACCGCCTTCCCACGGCCAGTGGAAAGTAAGCACACTGTCTATTACCCCAATTGGATGATTTTGACTCTTGGCCAAACAGCTTTTTTCTTCAATACAATAGCAAAATACTGCGGATGCTGGAAATCCGAAATAACAACAGAAAACGCTGGAAAAACTCAGCAGGCCAGGCAGCATCCGTGGAGAGAGAAAGAGAGTTGACGTTTCAGCTTTTTTCTTCCCTCATCTCCAAATATTTTTATAACTAGCAAACTCAAGTGTTCAAAGAGAATGAACGCTGTTCCCAGCGGCGTCCTGGAGAATTCATCTTAAATTCCTGGAGACTCCAGGACAAACCTGGAGGGGTTGGCAACCCTAGTCCTGCAATGAGCTTCCGACCACACATCCTCAGCGTAACAAAGACCGCCTACTTCCACCTTCGTAACATCGCCCGTCTCTGCCCTTGCCTCAGTTCATCCGTTGCTGAAACCCTCATCCATGCCTTTGTTAGCTCTAGGCTTGACTATTCCAACGCACTCCTGG
Organism: Squalus acanthias; assembly: GCA_030390025.1. Lineage (NCBI taxonomy): Eukaryota > Metazoa > Chordata > Chondrichthyes > Squaliformes > Squalidae > Squalus > Squalus acanthias. The sequence goes on from CM059425.1 coordinate 255,488,955, forward strand.
CTGGCCTCCCACATTCCACCCTACGCAAACTTGAGGTCATCCAAAACTCGGCTGCCCGTGTCCTAACTCGCACCAAGTCCCGTTCGCCCATCACCCCTGTGCTCGCTGACCTACATTGGCTCCCGGTTGAGCAACGGCTCGATTTCAAAATTCTCATCCTTGTTTTCAAATCCCTCCATGGCCTCGCCCCTCCCTATCTCTGTAATCTCCTCCAGCCCTACAACCCCGAGATATCTGCACTCCTCTAATTCTGCCCTCTTGAGCATCCCTGATTCTAATCGCTCCACCATTGCTGGCCGTGCCTTCTGTTGCCTGGGCCCTAAGCGCTGGAATTCCCTCCCTAAACCTCTCCGCCTCTCTACCTCACTCTCCTCCTTTAAGACGCTCCTTAAAACCGCCCTCTTTGACCAAGCTTTGGGTCACCTGCCCTCATTTATCCTAATGTGGCTCGGTGTCAAATTTTTTTTCTTACAATATTCCTGTGAAGCGCCTTGGGATGTTTTACTACATTAAAGGCGCTATATAAATACAAGTTGTTGTTGTTGTTGTTGTACTGACCAATACACTCACACACACATATACTGGCACTGAAAATCAATGGGAAATTACAGTGAAATTCCTGCGCTGGGGCTGTGATGGAAAGCTTAGGATGTAGGCTGGGACATGGATAAGGCGGGCTTCAGTCTCCGCTACCAGTTTCTCGTTGGGGGGAGGGGGGGAGATCTGCCCCAAATATTGCGTCCAGCATCAGGGAGTGCGTGACCAGGGTTGCGTGTGCGACTGCACGCAAGTTGGAATTATGGCCAGAGACCGTGACCTGACCGAAGAGGTCGGGTGTGCAATGCCTTTGCAATGGAGACATCTGTGTTGTGTTCTGGTGACTGCTTTCTGCAACGTTGCTGCCGTGTACCTCCTCCAGCCCTACAATGAATCGCCGAATCCCCCACCATCAACATCCTGGGGGTCACCATTAACCAGAAACTTAACTGGACCAGCCACATAAATACTGTGGCAACAAGAGCAGTTCAGGGACTGGGTATTCTGCGGTGAGTGTCTCACCTCCTGACTCCCCAAAGCCTGTCCACCATCTACAAGGCACAAGTGAGGAGTGTGATGGAATACTCTCCACTTGCCTGGATGAGTGCAGCTCCAACAACACTCAAGAAGCTTGACACCATCCAGGACAAAGCAGCCCGCTTGATTGGCACCCCATCCACCACCTTAAACATTCACTCCCTCCACCACCGGCGCACCGTGGCTGCAGTGTGTACCATCTACAAGATGCACTGCAGCAACTCGCCAAGGCTTCTTCGACAGCACCTCCCAAACCCACAACCTCTTCCACCTAGAAGGACAAGGGCAGCAGGTGCATGGGAACACCACCACCTCCAAGTTCCCCTCCAAGTCACACACCATCCTGATTTAGAAGTATATCGTCGATCCTTCATCGTCGCTGGGTCAAAATCGTGGAACTCCCTCCCTAACAGCACTGTAGGAGTACCTTCACCACACGGACTGCAGCGGTTCAAGAAGGCGGCTCACCACCACCTTCTCAAGGGCAACTAGGGATGGGCAATAAATGCCGGCCTTGCCAGTGATGCCCACATCCCATAAACGAATAAATTAAAAAAACAACCCTCTGAGGTCTCTGCGTTCCTCTAACTCTGGCCTCTTGTGCTTCCCCCACTTCTTTCACACCGTGTCGTGCTGTGTCGTGCCTTCAGTCATCTAGGCCCCAAACTCTGGAATTCCCTGCCCAAACTTCTGCACCTCTCTCTCCTCCTTTAAGACGCTGCTCAAAATCTACCTCTTTGACTAAGCTTTCAGTCACCTGCCCTAATGTCTCCTTCTTTGGCTCAGTGTCAATTTATGTCTGATTTATGCTCCTGTGAAGCGCCTTGGGATGTTTTCCGACATTACAGGTGCTATATGAATGCAAGTTGTTGTTGCTTTGTGTGACTGTAATCACCGCACAGCATGATCTAAAAGCATCGCTGTAGGAAATGTGAAGGGAGTTCTCGCAATCCCGCAAGTTAACTGGAGCAGAGGTGAGAGCATAGCCACTCCTACCCCGAGCTCAGGTTAATGACTGACAGCTCCCAATAATTAAGCATTTACGTTTCTTTTCTGAAAAGCATTTCGATAAAGAATTTCCGAAGTTTAATCAAGGGGTGCAATTGTTTTTGGAGCAGTTTGCAGAGTGACGCGGGCTGTTGCTTATCCGAGGGGCCATCTTTTAGGTTCACAACCCCACCCTTAGCACTCATGCTTCTATAATGCAGGGGGCCATCGTCCACATTCACACCACTGCAATTTAGGTGCGTTCTGTGCTTGATTTTCCACCCATTTACATTACGTAGAATATAGAGCACAATATAAAGACCGCTATCAGGGTCACCCCATCTTTTTCTAGAGAAAAGAGCCCCAGCCTGTTCAGTCTTTCCTGGTGGGTATAACCTCTCAGTTCTGGTATCATTCGAGTAAATCTTCGTTGCACCCTCACCAGTGCCTGCATATCATTTTTATAATATGGAGACCAGAACCCTTCTCAGTGATTGCTAATATCGCCCAGCGCGATTTCATTAGTTTCCAATTTAAGAATTTTGCGCTCAGGTAACTTATGTTAAATTAAAGACGCTACTGAATCATACAAGTTTACAGCACAGAATGAAGCCCTTCGGCCAGCCGTGCCCACGACCGCCCTTTGCGAGGGCGATCCCATTGCCTGCTCTCTCCCCATAGCTCTGTCTCAAATCCTTATCCACTTTTGCCTTAAAAGGTGCAGTGGCCTCCGCCTTAATTATGCCCCGTGCCAAAGCATTCCAACAACTCTCTTGTGTTAAGACATTTCCCTTAACCTCCCAGCTCGTTCTCTTACTGACTATTTTAAATTAATGGACCCCCCTCTCCGCTGACTCCCCAGCCAGAGGAAATAGTCTTTCCCTCTTCACCTCATTAAAAACCCTTCCTAACGTTCAATGTCTTTATTAAACCTCCTCTTCTGCGCCAGTGGAAATAGTCGGAGACTCAAAGGGTAATTTTTGCCATTAGAAAGTAATGCCCGTTCTCCAAAGTCATTTGTAATGCTCACGAGACACCTTGCAGCAGAACGGCTTCAGGATAATTTGCTGATTTTTAGACCGTTTCCCCCCCCCCTCGCACCCGCCCCCCCCACCCCTGCCCCGCACCCACCCACCCAAGAACATTTCTCTCTACCCAACTGTTGCTGTCCGTTGAGTGACAGCAGCGCCTGCGATACCCCCGTGAGCTCTGCCCAACATCGGGTCGACCACAGGGCTGTCAGCTAACCCCTTGTAGGCTGCCGAACTGATCACTTGTAAGAGAAAAGAAAGAGCTTGCATTGATATCACAGAATCATAGAAGAGAACAGCACCGAAGGAGGCCATTCGGCCCCTCCGAGTCCACGCCCACCCTTTCCCAAGAGCAATCCACTTGGTCCCACTCCCCGGCTCTTTCCCCAAATATACAGCACCTCTCGCAACGCCCCTTCGAAACTTTTGAGCGGTCTGTCTCCTCTGAGGAAGGGACTGCGATTGTGAAGCTGCGAGCGGGGAGCTCGCTGTGCCTGCGAGGAGAAGTTGCTGAGGTTTTGCGGCACGTAAGAATCCGCCAGTTTTTGGCTTTGTAAAACTATCAGAAGTGCTCTTGGCCGCAACTGTCCTTACAGCTCTTGGCCCCTGGGTTTAGCTCCAGCCCAGTCTGAAGGGTTACAAGTTTAGGGGGCGCATGTAAGAGAAGGAATAAGAAAGAAAGAAAGACTTGCATTTCTATAGCGTCTTTCACGACCTCAGGACGTCCCAAAGCGCTTTACAGCCATTGAAGTACTTTTTTTGGAGTGTAGTCACTGTTGTAATGTAGGAAACGCGGCAGCCAATTTGCGCACAGCAAGCTCCCACAAACAGCAATGAGATAATGGCCAGATAATCTGTTTTATTTAGTGATGTTGGTTGAGGGATAAATATTGGCCCTAGGACACTGGGAATAACTCCCCTGCTCTTCCTCGAAATAGTGCAGTGGGATCTTTTACGTCCACCTGAGAGAGCAGACGGAACCTCGGTTTAACGTCTCATCCGAAAGCCGGCACCTCCGACAGTGCAGCGCTCCCTCAGCACTGCACTGGGAGTGTCAGCCTGGTTTACATGCCCGAGTCTCTGGAGTTGGACTTGAACCCACGACCTTCCAAGCACTGCGGCGTGAGAGCAGCCCACTGAGCCACGGTCGACGCCTTATCCTCCAGCCTAAGCCGCCCTTTTGGACAACAGCCCAAAGGCAGTGGCCCAGGAATTGCCGTGACGCACAACAATAACGAAGTATTCAAACGGACAGGGAGTACGCGGCACGCATTGACCTTCACAGCAGCGGAGGCGGAGTTCACAAGGGCGCGAGCACATTCGGCCGGCTGCTGAAACATCGGTGCGTGCTGAGGAGCTTGTCGGCCGTATTGAGGAGGAGTCGAACCTCCCCCCGCAGAGCTGCTGAGGAAAAGCTTGCTGAGCTGTGATCGTAGAATCACACAGCCCAGAAGGAGGCCACTCAGCCCATCGTGCCTGCGTCGGCTCTCTCTGAAACAGCTCGCCGATTCTTTCCCCCTGCAAAATTATTCCTTTTCAACCATACATCCAATGCCCTTCATGAAAGTTACTATCGCACAAGTTATCATTAGACACTTGGATCCGCAGCGTGCCTCTTCAAGCATAAAGTGGCAAAACAAGGACAAAACGATCTATAATCAAGACAGGACGAGCTGGAACAGTAAGAATCCCTCGCAGCGAAAATAAAATAAAAGACTGCTCGATTTTTCCAATACGTTCACTCACCCGCAACTCCAGGTGTCCCGAACCTAGGCAAACAGCAGCCACACGCCCTCTTTACCGATTTAACTTTTCACCACGAGTTAGCAAACCAAGGCAGGAACGGCGATTTCACAAAAAGAAAAGGCCAGTCGCAAGAGCAGGGCAGTTTATTTGGTGCAGGGAGGACTAAGCCCCAGAGATGTGTGACTCGCTTCAAAGAACAAACGTTTCTGAATAGGGAGAGAAAAAAAAAAGGGAGGAGGGACGGGGTTTAAATTTCCTGGCTGCAGACCAGCTGTCATTATTAACAGAGTCAGTTGTGGGTGGGGGGGAGTGGGAGGGCGGGGGTGGGCGGGGGAGACGTTTGCCAGTATCTAAAAATAATATTGGCGCAATGGCTGAGTGATAAGGTCCTTGATCTTGCCAGGATCGCATACTTCAGAGGCTTTGTCATGGCTTAAGGAGAAGCTTCTGCCGAGAATGCAGATTAAGATTCGCCATCCCCGCCCCCCCCCCCCCCCCCCGCCAAGCACCCATCCTCGACAATACAAGACATCCAACGCGAGCTCCGCATGCCTCTGCTGCTGCTCGGGGTCCCCCCGCTCTCAGGTATTTTCTGTCCCCGGCGGTGTGTAGGAGGTGTTGGCGGTCGACCTGACGTCATAAAGCCTCACGTAGAGTGAGAGTCCCACCACATACAGCCTCTTTCACGACCTCAGGACGTCCCAAAGCACTTCGCAGCCAATGAAGTACTTTTTGTGGTGGAGTCACTGTTGTAGTGTAGCAAACGCGCCACCCAAAATTGCTGACAGCAAGCTCCCACAAACAGCAATGTGATAACGTCCAACTAATCTGTTTTTAGCGATGTTGGTTGAGGGATAAATATTGGCCCCAGGTCACCGGGGAGAACGCCCCTGCTCTTCTTCGAAATGGTGCCATGGGAGCTTTCCCCTCACCTGAGAGAGCAGACGGGGCCTCGGTTTAATGTCTCATCCGAAAGACGGCACCTCTGACAGTGCAGCACCTCCCTCAGCACTGCACTGGGAGTGTCAGCCTGGATTATGTGCTCAAGTCTCTGGAGTGGGACTTGAACCCACAACCTTCTGACTCAGAGGCGAGAGTGCTGCCCACTGAGCCACGGCTGACAGAGGCGGAGGGGGGGGGGTTGGGTGGGGGGATGGGTGGTGGGCCGCCTTAGACGAAAGACTTCGGCAATTTTTTTTCATTTTCAAGTATTTATCCAATTCCCTTTTGAAAGTTATTACTGAATCTGCTTCCACTGCCCTTTCAGGCAGCGCGTTCCAGATCACAACAACTCGCGTAAATAAAATTCTCCTCAACATCACCCCTCCTGGTTCTTTTGCCAATGACCCTAAATCTGTCCCCTCTGGTTCCCACCCCTCCCACCACTTGTAACGGTTTCTCTCTCTTGACTCTACCAAAACCCCTTATGATTTTGAACGCCTCTATTAAATCTCCCCTTAACCTTCTCTGCTCCAAGGAGAACAATCCCAGCGCCTCCAGTCTCTCTACGCAACTGGAGCCCCTCATCCCTGCTACTTACGTCTCGATGTGTCGTGCGTTGGTAACCAAATGAAAAAAAAGAAAGGTTTGGCAAGTACTTATCCATGGGAACAGTGCGCCTTTAAGTAGGTACAGGCACAACAACCGCAGAGCCATAAACTTGGCCCAATTTAGCAAATTAGCCCAAATTGGGCCAATTTGGGTAATTTGAGTTTGGAATCTGGTTTTTTTTGCTCATCACTATCAGCTCGTCCATCATCACAACAGCTCGTTCGACTCTCATTCTGTATCGGAATCGTCCCACTCAGCTTGTGACATACAACTGTTAACCATTGAGACACACACAAACTGGATAGAAAACAGATGTGCTCAAACTCTTAGCAGTTATATATCAATTATCACCTTTAACCAATTTATGCTCTACACGGGAATACTGGGGCATTTTACCTTGGCCTTTACAGTGCGGGGTTTTTTTCAATAATAATATTCAGGGATTTATCTTTTTCAAATTCATTCTTTGGCGATGTGGGTGTCGCTGGCAAGGCCAGCATTTATTGCCCATCCCTAATTGCCCTTGAGAAGGTGGTGGTGAGTCGCCTTCTTGAACCGCTGCAGTCCGTGTGGTGAAGGTGCTCCCACAGTGCTGTTAGGGAGGGAGTTCCAGGATTTTAACCCAGCGACGATGTATGTCCAAGTCAGGACGGTGTGTGACTTGGAGGGGAACTTGGAGGTGGTGGTGTTCCCATGCGCCTGCTGCCCTTGTCCTTCTAGGTGGAAGAGGTCGCGGGTTTGGGAGGTGCTGCCGAAGAAGCCTTGGCGAGTTGCTGCAGTGCATCTTGTAGATGGTACACACTGCAGCCACGGTGCGCCGGTGGTGAAGGGAGTGAATGTTTAAGGTGGTGGATGGGGTGCCAATCAAACGGGGCTGCTTTGTCCTGGATTTCAGTCTTGCAATGGTTTTTTTGAAGTGCGCTGGTTCCAGTCTGCACTGTTGTAACGCAGCCGCTAACCTGTTATAAAATAAACGCCTGGTGCCGCGGGCAGGATTTTAATGTGACTGCGTGAACCAGCACGACAATTGAACAAAAAAACGGAACGGAACGGGAAGAGAAACAATCGCCAGGGCCGAGTGCGTGCCGGGAACTTTGCGCTCGCGGTGCAGGGGGGAATGCGACGGGCCACGCTTGCGAAGGTCCTGATGCGTGCTCCCGGAGGGGGAGCCTCTGCCCGGGGGGTGGGGGGGCTGGGGGAGCGTGCGAATGGAAAGTGACCACCCTCCTCGACCCGCTCCGATCGGGATTCATGGTTTCATGCCTACGGGACACGAGAGGTTGGTTTCACATTCCTGGCTCAAGTCCAACAAATCTCCTAAAGTCTCGAGTTGCAGTGGGAGTGGAGTTTAGGCGTTGAAACTTCTGATTATAGGCTGCTTTACAGGAATGTGATTTTTTTTTAATCATTTGATTTTCTTTCCCTCCCCCCCTCCCCCGCCGCAGCGCCCACCCCAGAAGCGAGCAGCAATTTCCAAATTTGCTGTTAGGGTTCCCAACTCTGACTGGACTTATTCCTGGAGGATTGATCACATGGCCGCCCCGCTCTCCCGCCATTGGTCGCCTGACATGCCCATCCTCACGGCGCAAGCCAATTGGAAGGCGGACAGACACTTCATCACCCAATTGGATGATTCTTGACTCTCAGTCGAGTACTGCTTCGTTTCCCAATATTTTTATCATGAGTAAATAAAAGCGTTCCGAGAGAATGAACAAAACAAACACACAATTTGCTAGTAACATGCCTGCGATTCTTCTCCCGAGTTGCTGGCAACGGTGGCCTGGAGTTTAATCTTTGTATCCTGGAGACTCCAGGACAATCCTGGAGGTTTGGCAACCAATGCTCTCGCTGAGGTGCGCGCGCGCTCGGCCGGGCAATAATCTCCAAGGTCCCGCGCAGGCCGCTCACCGGCTTTAACACGATAAATCCCAAGCACGCGCAGACATTTAAAGGGACCGCGCATTAAATGAAACCGGCCGCGCGGAACAAAGCGCAGCTCACAGGGAGCATTGGTGGCAACCCAACGTGGTGTTGTTCACACTAATGAATCACGCAAGGGTGACACCCTCAGCTGCACGATCGGCCGGGGAGGGCTCGATTCACCAGCCCACTGCCCCCCCCCACCCGCGCCTTGTACCGTTAAGTTAGAAAAGCGACGCATCGTTCTTTACTCGCCCACTGCAGGATCG
>CM059425.1:255498032-255698032 GCA_030390025.1 Squalus acanthias
ACTCACACACTCACTCACACACCCACACTCACTCACACACTCACTCACACAGCCACACTCACTCACACACTCACTCACACACCCACACACACTCACACACTCACTCACACACCCACACTCACTCACACACTCACTCACACACCCACACACACTCACACACTCACTCACACACCCACACTCACTCATACACTCACTCACACACACACACACACACAGAGACACATGCAGTACTTGGCGCTCCTTTGATAATGAAGGTCTCACAGTTTACATGTGGTGCTCTGGCTCCTGTTTATCTGAACCAAGTTCTCGATTGTATAAAATCAAATCTAGCCGCTGAACAGGAAAAGCCATCACTCCCAGTTATTTACGTGTTACATGGTGTTTTGTGTCAACATCAGATCTGTAAGCTAATCTTGAATTCTGCAATCTCCTGACATCTGCTGAACACACAAAGTATGAAAACCCAGGAGCCAGCTTCCACCGCAAACAAACCCTGCCCATTAGCCCAGTGTACCAGGTCCCGCCATTCAGCGATGCTTTTAATGAATAAAACTAAAAGTACTGAACTCACCTCAGGCCGCTTGATATTCTATACGTTTCTCTGAGTTTCCCCCTTGACTGTCTCCGCTCTGTGTCGCAGAGATGGCGAGTCGGAGGTTCTTGGGGCGGGAGAGGGCACCCCCTTAATTTTTCAGCAGCATTTGGTGGAGGCGGGGGGTGGGGGGGAGGGGGAGGGGGGCTGGGTGTGTCTGGGAGGGAGGGTCGGCATTCCTAGGCTACCCTGCGAATTCCACCCCCCCCATTAGGCCCAATGGTAGGTTCCATTAGGGGCCTTACTAAAAGGCTCCAATGAGGCGATGAAACAGCGACAGCTGATCCCAGAGTGCCATTGACTGCTGTCCCTTCTGTCCTCTGCGAGGGAAAGAGTTTTTCGACCGTTAAATGGCCCCTTCAGCCCTCCTGGGCCTTGTGCGCCCTCTCTCGGTGGGCTCACTGGGCCGGGCGGTGCTGTTGTGCCCCCGCAGGAGGCCCGCTCAATTTATTAAAGTGGCCGCCTCCCTGCAATCTGGGCTGGAGTTTAACAGAAATCCTGTCCCCGCTACCTTTCCGGTAAGGAAGAAAGAAAGAAGCTTGCATTCCTATAACGCCTATCACGAACACAGGACGTCCCAAAGCCTTTTTTAAAAATATGCATAAGAAGCAAACTATAGTGTCCAGTAAAAATGTTATGATACATTATGGTTATAGGAAATGTGATACAGTTTACAGAGGTTAATAAGCAAGTTAAGAAAGAACTTGCATTGCTATAGCGCCTTTCACGACCTCAGGATGTTCCAAAGAGCTTTACAGCCAATGAAGTACTTTTTGAAGTGGAGTCACTGTTGTAATGTAGGAAACGAGGCAGCTAATTTGCGCACAGCAAGCGCCCACAAACAGCGCTGTGATAATGACCGGACCATCTGTTTTTTTAGTGATGTTAGGTGAGGGATATATACTGGCCCAGGGCACCCGGGAGAACTCCCCTGCTCTGAATGGGTTACAGATGTAATTCAATACCGATTCAATTATTTTGCAAGTTCCCTTTACAGGATGTCCCGCCGGGGATAAGAATCCTTTGGAATCCCACCCTTGTGTGGCACTCTTCACGTGTGAGCCCAGACAGTGAGCTATTCAACTGCAGCGTGCACTACTTCTGTGCCCGCTCCTATCCTCACTCACACATGGCCATTTCCAGCAGAGATTGCTGGAGGCAATCAAGGGGTGGGAACGGTAGCCTGTTTCCACCCACCACCCCCGCGCCCCCCCCCCCCCCCACCTCCAAACCCAGGGGCACTCATGCGAATCGTACCGCTCCTACAGTGCATGTCAGCCGTGGCTCAGTGGGTAGCACTCTCACCTCAGAAGGTTGTGGGTTCACAGTCCCCACTCCAGAGACTTGAGCACAAAAATCTAGGCTGACACTCCAGTGCAGTGCTGAGGGACTGCGGCACTGTCGGAGGTGCCGTCTTTCAGATGAGACGTTAAACCGAGGCCCCGTCTGCCCTCTCAGGGGGATGTAAAAGATCCCATGGCACTATTGCAAAGAAGAGCAGGGGAGTTCTCCCCGGTGTCCTGGTCAATATTTATCCCTCAACCAACATCACAAAAACAGATGATCTGGTCATTATCACATCGCTGTTTGTGGGAGCTTGCTGTGCACAAATTGTCTGCCGCGTTTCCTACATTACAACAGTGACTACACTTCAAAAAGTACTTCATTGGCTGTAAAGTGCTCTGGGACGTCCTTTGGTCATGAAAGACGCTATGGAAATGATAGTCTTTCTTTCTTTACTGCCATCACAGCTGAGATCAACCCATTCAGATCAGGGACCTTCCAGGTCCGTATGGCTCAGCTACTGTCTATCTTACCCAGCTGAGCCACCAGGGAGTAATCCTATCTGTGTAAGCTCCTCCAGCCCTACAACTCTCCGAGATCTCTGCCCTCCTCCAATTCTGGCCTCTTGCGCATCCCCGATTTCCTTCGCCCCCACCGTTGGTCGCCGCGCCTTCAGCTGCCTGGGCCCTAAACTCTGGAATTTGCTCCCTCAACCTCTCCGCCTCTCTCTCCTCCTTTAACACGCTCCTTAAAACCCACCTCTTAGGCCAAGTGTTTAGTCCCCTGTCCCAATATCGATTTCTTTGGCTCGGTGTCAAATATTTTGTTTGCTAACGCTCCTGTGAAGCGCCTTGGGATGTTTTCTGACATTACATGCAAGTTGTTGTTCCAGAGTACGGGGCTGAGGTGGCTGAGGGCACAGCTGCTAATGGTGGGGTGAAGGGAGGTGGGAGGGGACGCACGAGGCCAGGGCTGGAGGAATGGAGAGTTAGGGTTGGTTACAGTGATAGGGAGGAGCATGGCCATGAAGGGATTAAAGCATGAGGATGTGAATTTTAAATATGAGTGTTGGGGGACCTGGAACCAATGTAGGCAGGTGAAGACAGAGGCGATGGGTGAATGGGACTATATAGGATGATAGGAACCGGAGGAAGGCATTTAGCCCCTCAAGCCTGCTCTGCCATTCAATGAGATCAGGGCTGATCAGTACCTCAACTCCATTTAACCACTTTAGCTACCCTTACCGATCAGAAATGATGCGGGGAAGGATACGGGCAGCAGAGTTTTGGATGAGCTGAAGTTAGCGGATGGTGGGGAATAGGAACACAGGAACATAGGAACAGGAGGAGGCCATTGAGCCCCTCGAGCCTGTTCCGCCATTCAATGAGATCATGGCTGATCTGTGACCTAACTCCATATACCTGCCTTTGCCCCGTATCCCTTAATACCTTTGGCTAACAGAAGTCTATCAATCTCAGATTTAAAATTAACAATTGATCTAGCATCAATTGCCGTTTGCGGAAGAGAGTTCCAAACTTCCACCACCCTTTGTGTGTAGAACTGCTTCCTAACGTCGCTGCTGAAAGGCCTGGCTCTCATTTTTAGACTCTGCCCCCTAGTCCTAGGCTGCCCAACCAGCGGAAATAGTTTCTCTCTATCTACCCTATCAGTTCCCTTTAATATCTTGAAAATGGGAGGCTGACCAAGTGAGCGTTGGAATAGTTGAGCCTGGAGATGACAAAGGCATGATTGAGAGTTTCAGCAGCAGATGGGCTGAGGCCAAGGTGCTTGGTTCACATCAAACTCCGCAATCCAAGGACTTCCAGAGATCGGCTGTCTTACCCCGAGGGGCAAATATTAGCCAGAATGTGCTGTAAATTCTATCCCGTTTGAACAATGCCCTCACAATACCTAACTGTAATCCTGAGTGATTTGTGGTCAACAATAAAGAGTCCAACAAATAACCAAACAATAATAAATACACTTCACTTTTGTCACAACTTGGCAACCTGATACTGGAGTGCCTTTGATATTTAACCAGACTGCCTGGGTTATTGATGGCACTGCGCACACTCTGCAAACCTAACAGGTAGCAAGACTGAGCTGGGCAATCCTACCAGCTGTCTGTGCTTGTAAAGTGCAAGGTTCTAGCCGAATAAATTCCATCAGGACCGCAGCACACACTTGTTTTTATTTGTTCACAGGATCTGGGTGTCGCTGGCAAGGCCAGCATTTATTGCCCTTGAGAAGGTGGTGGTGAGCCGCCTTCTTGAACCGCTGCAGTCCGTGTGGTGAAGGTACTCCCACAGTGCTGTTAGGGAGGGAGTTCCAGGATTTTGACCCAGCGACGATGAAGGAATGGCGATATATTTCTAAGTCAGGATGATGTGTGACTTGGGAGGGGAATTTGGAGGTGGTGGTGTTCCCATGCGCCTGCTGCCCTTGTCCTTCTAGGTGGTAAAGGTCGGGGGTTTGGGAGGTGCTGCCGAAGAAGCCTTGGCGAGTTGCTGCAGTGCATCTTGTAGATGGTACACACTGCAGCCACGGTGGAGGGAGTGAATGTTTAAGGTGGTGGATGAGGTGCCAATCAAGTGGGCTGCTTTGTCCTGGATGGTCTCTTGGTCCAAACTTTGCCTTAGTTCTTGGCCTTAGGTAAGTAGGAGAGTTTATTATCTTATTCATTCGCTGGATATGAGCATCGCATTTATTGCCCATCCCTAGGATGCACTGAACAGGTGATTGTAGTCCATTTGCGTAGCAGTTTTGTCAGCTGTCAGCTGTGGCTCAGTGGGTAGCACTCTTGCCCTCTGAGTCAGAAGGTTGTGGGTTCAAGTCCCACTCCAGAGACTTGAGCACATAAAGCTAGGCTGATACTCCAGTGCAGTACTGAGGGAGTGCTGCACTGTCAGAGGTGCCGTCTTTTGGATGAGCCGTTAAACCGAGGTCCCGTCTGCTCTCTCAGGTGGACGTAAAAGATCCTATGGCACTATTTCAAAGAAGAGCAGGGGAGTTATCCCCAGTGTCCTGGGCCAATATTTATCCCTCAACCAACATAACAAAAACAGATTATTTGGTCATTATCACATTGCTGTTTGTGGGAGCTTGCTGTGTGCAAATTGGCTGCCGCGTTTCCTACATTACAACAGTGACGACACTTCAAAAGTACTTCATTGACTGCAAAGCGCTTTGGGACGTCCGGTGGTCGTGAAAGGCGCTATAGAAATGCAAGTCTTTCTTTTCTTACTAGGCCACTTCAGAGGACAGTTAAGAGTCAAATACGTTGGTGTGGGACTGGAGTCACATATAGGCCAGACCGGGTAAGGACGGCAGGTTCCCTTCCCTTAAGGACATTCGTGAAACTGTTGGTTTTATACGACAATCCGACAGCTTCATGGTCACTTTTACCGATACAGTTTTTTTAATTTCCAGATTTTACTAAACTGAATTCAAATTCTCAAACTGCCACAGTGGGATTGGAGCTGATATTTTCTGGATTATTAGTAGTTTGGTTTAGAGACCCTGAAGCAAGGTGAAGGGTCTCCCTGTGTGTCAGACATCCGTCACCATTTGGGGAAGATACTGTTCCAACATTTCAGGACCTGGGTCGCTGAAAAGACTATGGGAGAGGGAACTGGCTGGTGCAGTGAGTTAGCACTCTGTCCTCTCAGCCCCGAAACCTGTGCTGGAATCCAACCCAAGCTGATGGGATCACATTACAGGGTAGACCTTCTCTTGCTCGCGCTCTCTCTCTCTCTCTCTCTCTCTCTCTCTTTCCATTAGGATCCCAACCCATTTCCTGGTTGGTGTTGGTCCAGAACACAAAACTGCCCACAATTTGGCACAATTTGGCAATCTCTCTGTCAGAGGTCAGCAGTAGTATGGGAATGGAACCCTTCACACTGGTGAGACCTGAGGCTCGCTCTGAGGTTGGAGCTGTGCTACATTCTTGGGGCAGTGCAGTGGGAGTTTTACTCTGCATTTGACTAGCAGCAACAACCTGCATTTGTATAGCGCCTTTGAAGTAGTAAAGCGCCCAAGGTTAATCACAGGAGCGATTATCAAACAAAATTTGACACCGAGCCACATAAGGAGACATTAGGACAGGTGGTAGGTTTTAAGGAGCATCTTAAAGGAGGAGAGAGAGAGGCGGCGAGGTTTAGGGAGAGAATTCCAGAGCTTAGGGCCCGGGCAGCTGAAGGCCCGGCTGCCAACGGTGGAATGATTAACATCGGGGATGCGCAAGGGGGCCAGAATTAGAGGAGCGCAGAGATCTCGGCGAGGAAGAACGTTAATGCCGTTTTACGGGTTTTCCACCACTCTTCCCGCTGGTGCTACGGCAAGCTGTTAGGAAAATCCCGGAGGAAATTCAAACCCCCTCCCGGTCCGGTGTCCCTGCTCCCCCCCATATTTCACGTCCCCCCCCCAACTTCTGCAGCAGATCCCAAACTCACCCAAATACAGAATACTGGAAATAAAGGAACAAGGTTTGTTGCAGGTTCGCGATACACATCTGTGCTGGATAATCCCAAATGGGCAGTTTGTTTGCACTGTGAATTTTTGGCACTGGGGGATCCCGGAAATTCCTGACAGTGGGGGAAATTTAATGGTGTTTTCCTGAAGGCTCAGACACCAGCTCAATCAGGCTCCCCTTACCTCCCCAGGCAAGGGTTTCACTCACATTGAGAAGTGCTTCCTGAGCTGCAGTCACATAAAACGTTATCCAAAGGGAAAGGATATTGGAACTGCCTGCAGCAGCCTCATTCATTTACACACACGAGTTAACCCACCCAGGGATGGTGTGTGGGCACCCCCCACCCCACCCCCCACCCCTTGCATTGAACAAAAAGTGTCTCCATTTGTCATCACCACAGCCCGTGATACCGGCAGCACCGCGCTCTCCCTTGAGAGAGCAAAATATCGCTCTCGGCGCTCCCACCCCCCCTCGTATCATATTTGTCGTCGGCGAGCTAATTCCACAAATGAGTTCTTGTTCTGCGATTGCAGCCGGCAGTCCAAAGCCCTCCCCGTGCCTGCAGTGCTGAAACTAAAATGGAAAAATTCCACTCCGTCGTCACAAAGGAGGCTGAAACCTGACCGCACAATGCAGAGGAAATGAGAAAAGGGAGCAGCGAATCGGCTGGAATGGGTCGGCATCTCCTTCACAATAGGGGAACGTATCATTGAAGTTTCAGCACAGGAGGCGACTATTTGACTCATTCGTGTCTGTGCCGGTGCCTGCTCCGCTTTGCAGTTGAATCGTTCCCCGCACCCTTTAATATTTTCACCCTCTCTACTCTTTCCCCGTACCCTTTAATATTTTCACCCTCTCTACTCTTTCCCTGTACCCTTTAATATTTTCACCCTCTCTACTCTTTCCCCGTACCCTTTAATATTTTCATCCTCTCTACTCTTTCCCCGTACCCTTTAATATTTTCATCCTCTCTACTCGTTCCCCGTACCCTTTAATATTTTCATCCTCTCTACTCTTTCCCCGTACCCTTTAATATTTTCATCCTCTCTACTCTTTCCCCGTACCCTTTAATATTTTCATCCTCTCTACTCTTTCCCCGTACCCTTTAATATTTTCATCCTCTCTACTCTTTCCCCGTACCCTTTAATATTTTCATCCTCTCTACTCTTTCCCCGTACCCTTTAATATTTTCATCCTCTCTACTCTTTCCCCGTACCCTTTAATATTTTACTACAACAGTGTCTACACCTCAAAAGTACTTCATTGGCTGTAAAGTTCGGAAAGGTGCTTTAGAGATGCCAGTCTGTCTTTCTTTCTTTTTATTCCTCCGTACTCTTTCCCCGTAACCTTGAGGCCGCGAATTTGCCGGCGCTCAGAGGGCATGTTTGGCGGTGGGTCCGCTGTCAAAATCGCAAAGATTGACAGCGGGTAGGAAACCTGCTGTCAACCCACCTCCACCCGAGTCTCCCAGGTGTTGAGTCTATCAGGGGAGAACTGACCCGACACCAAGCAGCGGGGGATACAGTTGAGCTTGATAAATGGTTTGTTAAGAGCCAATTTAAGACTATTTTGAGGCTTCCTTGCAATTTTACCTTCTCCCCCACTGGTTACCCGCTGTTCGGGGAACATGCCAGCTCACCCTGGCGTGTTTTGAGTCTGCTCTGATGTTTCTGATAAGCTGACAGCTGCAGAAGTGGTGTAAGGATGCCACGTTGCAGATGGGGAGTTTCAGAGCACAGAAACTGTTGGTTACTGCATTTTTAATACATATAGAGATTTCTTTAGCTTGCAAGTGTTTAGAGACAACTGTATGTCCAGTGCCACCTCATTGGGAGAACCTCTCTCACCAGTGACAGATCGCTTCTGTCATCTCACCTGCAGCTGCCATCTATTCCATCAACATCGGAGCCTTGAATAAAATCAGACCTTGGTCCTCCGAATCCTTCCACAATCAGCCCCAACACCAACATCACCAACAACATCACCAACCTTCTCTGCCATCATCTGATGCTGCACAGGACACAGGGCATCAGCCCCTGACAATATTGCTGCCCGGGACACCAGCAATGGCATCACCATGGCCAGATTTACTTCACTTGATGCTGTTAACCCTGGCTGCCACATGATGCGCCAGGTTGACACCATCCCACACCAGCACCGTGAAGCATCCCTTTAATGTCCAAGCCATTCCATGCACACTCATCACTATAGCGGGAGGGAGACGGGGAGAAGTTATGTCTCAACATTCACTGGAACTCAGTAAGACACTTCTCAAGGTGCGCTCAGATCTGTCCAATAAGGGTCAGTTTTGGAAAAATAGATTTCACTGTATGACAACACATTACCAGAAAGTTCACATGGACATTGACTAAACCTCTCAAGTGCCTACCCTTGTGTGTTGTTAGTTGGTTTGCTTGCAGTAGGATGAGGGTGATTGTGAGGGGTGGCTAGTGAGATGGGGAAGTGATAAAGTAGATAGAGAGGGTTGGGTGGAGGTGCAAGATAAGTTGGTGTGAGTAAGGATGTGCAGGAGTAGGGTAGGGAAGGCAGAGTGATGGGAATGTGTTGAGTGGCACAGCAGGGTGAGTTTGAGTGTGGCTTTGCAGTAACGTTTCGTGATCTACTGAGATTATTGAAAGGTTGGCGCCACTGCTTTTTCCCTCCTGTGCAATGTGCAACCAGGCTGCATTGGGGTCCTGGGGAGGTCTCCTCCGCCCATTGGAAGGGAAGAGAACCTCTCTGCGTGCTGTGACTCCCTCCATAAGCATATGGAGGCAGTCATTGGAGAGCCTGGGTGCAAGCGTCCACTTTTGTGCAGTGCTTGTCAGTGTTTGCAGCACCACCTCAATGCTGTCAAACACCGACAGAACAACTGTTAAACTCAATGTGGCCGTGGTCCCTTTAAGGAATCTGGCTGATGACGCGTCATCAAATGACGTCATCAGACCCGCTTCCTGTTAATTGGCCGGGAACCCCGCAGGGCGGGCTTAATCGAGAGAAAATCACGTTTACAGAGCAGCTGCAGCCAGGATCGTGACTGGAACCCAGAAACCAGCTCTCCTGCCACTGTCCCGCCTCCGCTGGGAAATTCACAGCCTTAATATTTCTTCTTCTTTACTACTTTTTATTACTTTTACTAAGCTGCCAGCTGCGGCTCAGTGGGTAGCACTCTTACCTCTGAGTCAGAAGGTCGTGGGTTCCTCCTACTCCAGAGATTTGAGCACATAATCTAGGCTGACCTCCCAGTGCAGTGCTGAGGGAGTGCTGCACTGTCGGAGGTGCCGTCTTTCGGATGAAACGTTAAACCGAGGCCCCGTCTGCTCTCTCAGGTGGACGTAAAAGATCCCATGGCACTATTTGAAGAAGAGCGGGGAAGTTCTCCCCGGCGCCCTGGCCCAATAGTTATTCCTCAACCAACCCCAAGAACAGATTATCTGGTCATCATCACATTGCAGTTTGTGGGAGCTTGCTGTGCGCAATTTGTCTGCCGTGTTTCCCACATTACGACAGTGACTACACGCCAAAAGTACTTCATTGGCTGTAAAGCGCTTTGGGACGTTCTGAGGTCGTGAAAGGCGCTCTAGAAATGCAAGTTGTTTCTTTATTTTTTCCCCATACCGTTTATTATTTTCATGCTTCCTACTCTTTCCCTGTACCCTCTAATTATTTTTCTTCCTGAAGTGTTTATTTAATTCCTCTTCAAATGTTGTGATTGACTCATCTTTAATAGCTACTTATGTGAAGCATTTTGCATCCTGTAATTCCGTTGAGCTTCCCTCCCCCTCTAGTTGGCATGTTTGAACTGCTAGGACTGTGAAAGGTCAAGCAGAAATGTTTAAAAAATCTGCAAATGCTGGTGACCTGCAATAAAATCGTAAAATATTGGAACTATGCAGGTCAGTGAGCCTCTGCGGAGAGGAGCCGGCTTCAGGTGAAGGGTCTTGGTGGGCCATCGGACAAGGCAGCAGCTTGGTTGGAAAGGACGAAGGAGATGAGGCTAAGTTACCAAGTTGTGCGTAGTTTGTTGGCAATCTTAGATTTTAAAAGCCCTTGGGTCATGAGAGGAAGGGAAGGAACTCCATAGTTCAGAAGGCCCTGTGAAAGAATGGGCTAGAGTAGGAGGCAGCCCAATGGAACTTGATTTCCACACGCTGAGGATTGTCGGAAGGAGGGAAACAGTGACTAGAACTGTGTATTTGAAGCTTACAAACAGCAAAGGAAGAAGGTTCAGCGGAGCACTTACTCCAGTTGTACTAATGAAATACAGAGAGACAAGCATGGTTATGAAAGAGAGGGACAGGGTGAGAGAGAGAGAGGGAGAGAAAATGGTTAGCAGAGAGAGAGCAAAAGAAAATGGTAAGGAGAGAGAGAGAGAGAGAAAATGGATAGGAGAGAGAGAACATTAGAACATAAGAGATAGGAGCAGGAGTAGGCCATTCGGCCCCTCGAGCCTGCTCCGCCATTCAATAAGATCATGGCTGAGAGAGAATGGTTAGGGGAGAGAGAGAGTGGTTA
This sequence comes from Squalus acanthias, assembly GCA_030390025.1. Classification (NCBI taxonomy): domain Eukaryota; kingdom Metazoa; phylum Chordata; class Chondrichthyes; order Squaliformes; family Squalidae; genus Squalus; species Squalus acanthias. The sequence goes on from CM059425.1 coordinate 255,508,895, forward strand.
GCAGCGAGAGAGAGAATGGTTAGGAGAGAGAATGGTTAGGAGAGAGAGAATGGTTAGGAGAGAGAGAATGGTTGGGGAGAGAGAGAATGGTTAGGAGCGAGAGAGTGTGGTTAGGAGAGAGAGAGAGAATGGTTAGGAGCGAGAGAGTGTGGTTAGGAGAGAGAGAGTGGTTAGGAGCGAGAGAGTGTGGTTAGGAGAGAGAGAGTGTGGTTAGGAGAGAGAGAATGGTTAGGAGCGAGAGAGAGAGTGGTTAGGAGAGAGAGAGAGAGAATGGAGGTTAGGGACAAGAAAGGAATTGCTATAATAATTAAATAGATCATAGAATAGGTTCAAGCCCCGCTATGGATTTGAGCAGAGAACCTAGGCTGACACTCTATGGTCTTGCTCCACCCTGTCTGCAACCTTCTCCAGACCTACTTTCCCTCCTCTACCCTTTGATCCTCGGACTCTGGTTTTCTCTGCATTCCTCCCAGTCCCTTCACCCCACAGCTTTCAATTACTGGGGCCTTGGCCTCTGGAACTCCCTCTCAGCCCCTCCTCCTCTCCACTTATCCCTCCTCCTTTAACCATCCACTTAGCACCCATCCTCTCGTCTCTCGTCCAAGTCTTCACTCATCTCTCCGAAACTCTTTCCCCTAGCTCAGTGTTCTTTCCCTTCTTACCACCTTGCATGTTAAAAGGTGCTATAAAAAATGCAAGTTGTTATTATTTTTATTTATATTCCCTTCCCAGCTCACGAGTCATCTTTAAGTACTCTTCTCAGCTGGGAATGTTGGCCGGTTTTCACTGGATTGTTCCATTGCTTCATTGCCGGTTTGCTCAGTGCTGAGTGTGCAGGAGCTCATCGTGTGGTTGGTGTATTGAGTGTGAGCTTGTAGTCACAGGATTGTGTCAACACCCACGGTCCCAGGATCTCCAAGGGTAAATGTACTAGGGGAAAAGTCTTCACTCAAAAGAATGAACTGCTGATGGGATCTGTTTTAACAATTCATTAAAATCTACAACCTTCATTATCAGCAGAGAATTCCAGGAATGTTGAGAACATTTATATCCTTGTATCCAACAGGGATGCCTTTGAACGCCCATCTCCCCACTCATCACCCACACTCTGAAGGAGCTCCCTCCCCATACCTGCTTCCTCTTGGTGCTCTTTGTACCAAGTCATTGATAGAGGGGAAAACATTGGGGTTACACAAAATACAAATTAGATGTTATGTTGGAAGTTAATGCTCTCGAGGAATGGGCTTTGATGGGCTAAGTGGCCTTTTCGAACTTCTAGCTTTTCATAGATGCATAAGTGGGTTATAAGAAAAGAAAGACTTGCATTTCTAGAGCGCCTTTCATGACCTCAGGATGTCCCAAAGCGCTTTACAGCCAATGAAGTACTTTTGAAGTGTAGTCACTGTTGTAATGTGGGAAACCTGGCAGCCAATTTGCACACAGCAAGCTCCCACAAACAGCAATGTGATAATGACCAGATAATCTGTTTTAGTGATATTGGTTGAGGGATAAATATTGGCCAGGACACCGGGGAGAACTCTTCCGTGGGATCTTTTACGTCCACCTGAGAGAGCAGACGGGGCCTCGGTTTAACGTCTCATCTGAAAGACGGCACCTCCGACAGTGCAGCACTCCCTCAGTACTCCCACAAACAGCAATGAGATAATGACCAGATAATCTGTTTTGGTGATGTTGATTGGTGGATAAATATTGGCCAGGACACCGGGGATAACTCCCCTGTTCCTCTTCGAAATAGTGCAATGGGATCTTTTACGTCCACCTGAGAGGGCATTGGTTTAACGTTTCATGCGAAAGACGGCACCTCTGACAGTGCAGCACTCCCTCAGTACTGCACTAGGAAGTATCAGTTTAGATTATGTGCTCAAGTCTCTGGAGTGGGGCTTGAACCCACGACCGTTGTGACTCAGAGGCAGTTGGATATAAGGCTTTAAATGTTGCAAACATTCCTGGGCTTCACTGCTGACCAGTGCCTATAATGAACATAAGAACATAAGAAGTAGGAGTAGAAGATCAACCTTGATCTTATTGAATGGCGGAGCAGGCTCGAAGGGCCAAATAGCCGACTCCTGCTCCTATTTCTGATGTTCTTATGTTCTTATGCTCTCATGAGTCGGCCATTCGGCCCCTCGAGCCTGCTCCGCCATTCAATAAGATCATGGCTGATCTTCTACATCAACTCCACTTTCCCCGCACTATCCCCATATCCCTCGATTCCCTTAATATCCAAAAATCTATCGATCTCTGTCTTGAATTTACTCAACGGCTGAGCATCCACAGCCCTCTGGGGTAGAGAAGATTGTGGCTTTTAAAGAACAGTTAAAGCAGAGCCCAGCAGCAGTTCATTGGTTCTCACACGTATTAAGAAACCGTCTGGCAGGAAAAACATTATTTTATTTCATTAGTGCCCGGGGTTAGTGAATTGACTATTTCCTTTGCAATTACAGAACAATGTGGGTTTGTAACATTGACAGCTGTTAAGGTAACACCTCAGTATATGGTTTAGTGACACTATATGAACCTCAGCCTACGTTGCAGCTCCTGCTGTTCCTAGTTTTTTGAAAATCACATCAGGAAAATCACACCTCGGCAGTCACTGTAACGTGGGTAATTGGTCCAGATTCTCTCAGACCAGTTCAATATGTTGTCCAAACCTTTACAGATAGGAAATGACTATGAATCAAAAATAACGTTACCAAATCGTAGAATCTCACAGCACAGAAGGAGGTCTTTCGGCCCATCGTGCCTGTGCCAGCTCTTTAAAGAGCTATCCAATTAATCCCACTCCCCTGCTCTTTCCCCATAGCCCTACAATTGTTTTCCCCTACAAATATTTATCCTTTTGGAAGCGACTATTCAATCTACTTCCACCATCCTTTCAGGCAGCACGTTCCAGATCACAACAACTCGCTGCGTAAAAAAAAATTCTGCTCATCTCCCCTCTGGTTCTTTTGCCAATTATCTTAAATCTGTGTCCTCTGGTTACCGACCCTCAGGATGCACTGCAACAACTCCCCAAGGCTTCTTCGGCAGCACCTCCCAAACCCGTGACCTCTACCACCTAGAAGGACAAGGGCAAGGGCAGCAGGCGCATGGGGACACCACCACCTCCAAGTTCCCCTCCAAGTCACACACCATCCTGACTTGGAAATATATCGCCGATCCTTCATCGTCGCTGGGTCAAAATCCTGGAACTCCCTCCCTAACAACACTGCGGGAGTACCTTCACCACACGGACTGCAACGGTTCAAGAAGGCGGCTCACCACCACCTTCTCAAGGGCAACTAGGGATGGGCAATAAATGCTGGCCTTGCCAGCGACGCCCACATCCCATGAACGAATAAAAAAAAACATAACTGAAGTCCCTCATCCATGGTACCACTCTGGTAAATCTCGTCTGTACCCTCTGCAAGACCTTGACATCCTTCCTAAAAAAGTGATGCGCAGAATTTGACACAATGCTCCAGCTGAGGAAGTTGCGAGAATATTTTTCCTTCTACGTTACATGGTTCTGAAAATCGTCAGGCTGACCCCAGTAAAGGTCTTGGGGGGGTCAAGTGAAGGTCCCAGCATTTCCATGGCCATTGGACAGCAGCTCATGCTGCTTGGAGCATATTCTAGGATGCCCGCTATTCTATCCTTGCTAGAAAGTCCAGCGGAGCTGGGCCGGCCTTGGAGGCAGATTAGCGCATGGGCCCTAGGTCATAGGTTCATCGTCCCCACTCCAGAGACTTGAGCACATCGTCGAGGCTGACACTCCCAGTGCAGTACTGAGGGAGTGCTGCACTGTCGGAGGTGCCGTCTTTCGGATGAGACGTTAAACCGAGCCCCGTCTGCTCTCTCAGGTGGGCGTAAAAGATCCCGTTGCACTATTTCGAAGAAGAGCAGGGGTGTCCTGGCTATTACTTATCCCTCAACTAACTTCACTGAAAAACAGATTATCTGGTCATTATCACATTGCTGTTTGTGGGACCTTGCTGTGCGCAAATTGGCTGCTGTGTTTCCTGCATTGCAACAGTGACCACACTTCAAAAGCACTTCATTGGCTGTAAAGCGCTTTGGGTCGTCCGGTGGTCATGAAGGGCGCTGGAGAAATGCAAGTCTTTCTTTTTTATTTCTTTGAGGAGCAGGAGGAGGAGGAGAGAAAACTTGGTGGAAAGAGACAGAAGAGACAACAAAGGGCAGCCAGTCACATTGTGTGCATTCTTTTATTTTCCCCACTGGATTAAGTTTGCCTGAATAACATTCCAAAAGGAACTCGCTGTGTGCAGTGTGTGGTGATTTTATGTTGATGTTGGGTCGAGTCCAGAACAAGGGGGCATAACCTTAATATTAGGCCGTCCGGGGCCGATGTCAGGAAGCTCTTCTTCACACAAAGGGTTGGTGGAAATCTGGAACTCTCTCCCCCTCAGAAAGCTGTTGAGGCTGGGGGTCAATTGAAAATTTCAAAACTGAGATTGATAGATTTTTGTTGGGTAAGGGTATCAATTGAATGGTGGAACAGGCTCGAGGGTCTTAAAGGCCTAATCCTGGTAGATTTATGGGAAGACCAAAACTAGGGGCCATAAATATAAAGATCGTCATTCATAAATCCAATAGGCAATTCAGGAGAAACTTCTTGACCCAGAGAGTGGTGAGAGTGTGGAACTCACTACCACAGGGAGTGGTTGAGGCGAATAGCACAGATGCATTCAAGGGGAAGCGAGATAAACACATGAGGGAGAAAGGAATAGAAGGAGATGCTGATTGTTAGCAGCCAGTGGCTCAGTGGGTCGCACTCTCACCTTCTGAGGTCAGAAGGTTGTGGGTTCAAGTCCCACTCCAAGAGACTTGAGCGCAAAAATCTAGGCTGACACTCCCAGTGCAGTGTTGAGGGAGTGCCACACTGTCGGAGGTGCCGTCTTTCAGATGCGACATTAAACCAAGGCCCCATCTGCTCCAAGATCCATGGTGCTATTTCAAAGATGAGCAGGAGAGTTATCCCCGGTGTCCTGGCCAATATTTATCACTAAAACAGATTATCTGGTCATTATCACATTGCTGTTTGTGGGAGCTTGGGACGTCCGGTGGTCGTGAAAGGCGCTATAGAAATGCGAGTCTTTCTTTTCTTTTAGGATGAGATGAAGTGCAGTGGGAGGCGGCTCGTGTGGAGCATAAACACCGATGGTGATCAGTCGGGCCGAATGGCCTGTGTCTGTGCTGTGAATTCTATGTAACTCTATGGAAGGTTTGCAGTTCCAGGTTGGAATTCTGATCCCAACGACTGCAGGCCACGAGCGGAGAGATGGCCAAGATCCGCGGGAGGTTGGTAATTGAGCTTGTTGTACTGACAGTCGATTGCACAAATGGATCTGATGATAAAGCACCACAAATATGCGAAAAGCATTTTTTTTTAAAGGTACAAATTGTGGCTAAATTTACTTCAGATGAGATCATGTAACGTGAATTGTTTTTTGGCTCCAGTTTTTTGAATTCTAGGTTATGTTAGGTTGGCAAATAAAGAAAAAGCTTTGAGGTTACATTGAAGACCTATCATCGTAAGGAATTTCTGGCTGTCGGGCCAGTAAACCGTGTATGTGAATGGGAACCGTTTGTGTTATCGAGAAGCCAAGATGAAGGGGCCAGGCCTCAGGCGCAGAGCAACACCAAGGTGTTGGAAAGGCAGCCCTACCCCGGCCGGCGTTGCACTGAAGTGTCGGCCGGGGTTGTGTTCTCGGGTCCCTGGGGTGGGCCTTGAACTCACGGCCTCCTAGCTCGAGGGGGGGGGGGGGCAGGGGCGGAGGGGATGGGGGGAGGAATAACACTGAGCCAGGGTGACACTTCTGTCAGAATTTGCCCTCCAGATTTTAAGGTAATTGGCAAACAAAGCCGGAGGGGGAGATGAGGAGAATACTTTTTTTACGCAGCGAGTTGTGTGATCTGGAACGCGCTGCCTGAAAGGGCGGTGGAAGCAGATTCAACAGTAACTTTCAAAAGGGAATTGGGTAAATATTCGACAAGGAAAGATTTGCTGGGCTATGTGGAAGAAGCAGGGGGGAGTGGGACTGATTGGATGGCTCGTTCAAAGAGCCTACACAGGCACGATGGGCTGAATGGCCTCCTTCTGTTCTATTGCAAAGTTACAAAGAATTTACAGCACAGAAACAGGCCATTCGCTCCACTGGCCTGTGCCGGTGTTTATGCTCCACACGAGCCTCCTCCCACCCCTCTTCATCTCACCCCATCAACATATCCTTCTATTCCTTTCTCCCTCCTGCACTTATCTAGCTTACCATTGAATGTATCTGTGCTATTCGCCTCAACCACTCCCTGTGGTAGCGAGTTCCACATTCTAACACTCTCTGGGGAAAGAAGTTTCTCCTGAATTCCCTTTTGGATTTATTGGTGACTACTGGATTTATTATGGCCCCTGGTTCTGGTCTCGTCCGCAAGTGTGATACACGACGTGATATAATCCCTGGCTATTTATCTCCTTCCTGGGAATTATCACATCGGATCCTCAGAATGATGGAAGAGTAAATGAGATGAGGTAAGCCAGGACTTAGTGATCAGGGACATCAAGCTCGTGGTTTCGAAATCTGAAGCCCGAGGGAGGGTACGTATGGAGGACCAGTATTAGCCTGGCTTGCTGCTCGCACTCTCGCCTCTTGGGTCAGAAGGCTGCAAGTTCAAGCCCCGCTCCATGAATTGCGTACAAGGTCTAGGCTGGCACTTCAGGCCAACGCTGAGGCAACACTGCACCGTCAGAGGTGCTGGTTCTGTCGTGCTTCCTACATTACATGACTACACTTCTAAAAGTAACTTTGTTGGGCGTAAAGCGCTTTGGGATGTCCAAGGGTCAATGAAAGGCGCTACAGAGATGCAAGTTCTTTTTTTTTTCGTTTATCCAACACCCTCACTGAAAACAGAACTTAGATTGCATTTGAAGCAAAGGGTTTCAATTTCAGCAGCGACAGAGATCTGTCTGTACTCAACTGAGGAACTGAAGTGAGGCAGCTTGAAAGTCGAGACTACAGGCCGAGCCTTTACGTGGGTCGCAGGGGGTGGGGGGGGGATGGGTTGGGGTGCGGTCGCTGCTGTCATTAGTTCCTTGTACAATGCCGGCAGCATCTAGTATTACCATTCCTGGTGTACCTGCTGTTGATAACGAGCCTTTTTCCGGCTTTGCTGTGTTTTCTTTCAGCGTATGACACAGGTTCAGACAGCTGAATGGCGTCAGCTTTCCACCTCGACAGCAGTCAAACTACATTCTCCTCGTCTCCCCGCCTGGTTCCTTTTCCAATTATCTTAGATCTGTGATCTCTGGTTACCGGCCCTCCTGCCAGTTTCTCCTTGGAAGAGGAGAACAAGTTGGACGATTGTTCCTGTTTACTCGGCCCTCTCCGTGCAGGAACCATTCTGGTAGCCGTTCCCTGGGATAAAGAAGGCTTCTTAGGGTCTATTTTCCACATGGGGTTTTCTTGCTCAATGGAAGCATAAATCAAAGAATTGGGCACGGGGGTCAGAGGTCAGCCTGTCCCTTTTTTCCCGATGCTTCATTTAAATGACTGGGACATGGGGCACGGCAGCCTCCTCACACGCCAAGAGACTTGAGCACATAATCAAGGCTGACACTCCCGGCTGACATAATCAAGGAGCTGACAAAGCAGCCCCGCTTGATTAGCACCCCATCCACCGCCTTAAACATTCACTCCCTCCACCACCGGCGTACCGTGGCTGCAGTATGTACCATCTACAAGATGCACTGCAGCAACTTGCCAAGGCTTCTTCGGCAGCACCTCCCAAACCCCCGACCTCTTCCACCTAGAAGGACAAGGGCAGCAGGCGCATGGGAACACCACCACCTGCAAGTTCCCCTCCAAGTCACACACCATCCTGACTTAGAAATATATCGCCGTTCCTTCGTCGTCGCTGGGTCAAAATCCTGGAACTCCCTCCCCAGCAGCACTGTGGGAGTACCTTCACCACACAGACTGCAGCAGTTCAAGAAGGCGGCTCACCACCACCTTCTCAAGCGCAATTAGGGATGGGCAATAAATGCTGGCCTTGCCGGCGACGCCCACATCCCATGAATGAATAAAAAAAACCTCCCAGCGCAATACCGAGGGAGTGTTGCACTGTCGGAGCTGCCGTTTTATCGGCTGAGACGTCAAACGAAAGCCGCGTCTGCCCGCTCAGGTGGACGTAAAAGATTCCATGGCCTTCAGGAGAGAAAACAAAATTGGCATGATAGATAAGTGTAAGAGCAAGCTGGTGCATTTTCGTTAGAGGAATAAGAAAGCCACCTAATCTTTGGGAAATGTCTAAATGGGGTAGAGCTGCAAAGGGATCTAGGGGTACAGATTCACAAATCATTAAGGGGAAAAATTTGCATGGCTATGTGGAAAGGGCTAATTGGATAGCTCTTTCAAACAGCCGGCACAGGCACGATGGGCCGAATGGCCTCCTTCTGTGCTGTATCATTCTATGATTCAAACGCCATTCATCCAGCTGCTATTTTAACAATCTCAACAACTTATCTTCATAAGGAATGGGCAGGAGAGCAGGACTAATTGGATCGCTCTTTCAAAGAGCCGGCACAGGCACGATGGGCCGAATGGCCTCCTTCTGTGCTGAATCATTCTATGATTCAAAGTAGCAACACAGATTAAAAATGCCGTAAAAAAATGCAAAACAAAGCACTGGGATTTATTTCTAGAGGAATAGAATTCAAATGCAGTGAAATTATGTTAAACTTATCTAGAACCTTGGTTAGAACCAGCAGTGCAAGTGTCTCTTCATGGGCACCAACTAATATAATAAACAAACATGTGGTCCAATCAAACCACAAGAGTCTCAATGAAACCAAAAGGAACCTTACCAACTAAATGACAATGCTATTCCCAGCATCTATGAGGAAATCTATTCCCTGTGGTGCCCTCCGGTTGTGGAAGGCCTCAAGCTTATCAGCGGGCACAGCGTGCTGCCTCTCCAGGGCCACCCAGGTGCAGAGATGGTCAGAACCTCAAGGGTGGTAAGAGCATGCAAAAGAAAAATAAATTCTGACGAAAGCATTGTTCCGATAAACGCAGGAAGGGGGGGGGGGGTGAAAGATTTCACGTGAAGCCAACAGGCCGGTGACCATCTTGACCTTTGACTATGTCTGCTTTAGCCCCGCGGGGCCCGGCCCTCCGACGCCGCGCGAGGGAAGAAGGAGAAATGGGCTCACTTCAGCACCCCGAGGTCTGCGCAGCATTTGGTAAATAGCTGTCGACAGCAGCCAGCTGGAAATGTGGAGGGAAGGTTTCCAGAACGTGGTTTAACGGGACAGCTGGGCCTTTCAGTACAGTTTTCTTGTAAAAATAAATAAGGTGTGGATGCGGATTGGCCACCGGCAGACTGTGCGTGTAAAACCAATGGCCCGTAACAGATAGCGCAACATCTTTTCAGAAGTGCACAACAGTTTCTCGGTTTATGTCTTACACTGAGAGTAGGCGCAGAAGCTTGGCTTGTATTCCATTGAGTTTAGAAGATCCAAGGGGTAGAAATTAGGTCGCGCCCCATTTGGGGCGCAAATATCGTCCGAGCGCAAATATTAGCGCCTGGCGCTAATTATCGGCACTGACAGGAAACTTCACTTTTACCGCCCCGGGAGGTGAGTGGAGCGCTAAATTAGGCGCTGCACACCTCTCTTAAGGCGCAAAGGCCTAGGAGTGAGGCGCTACCTCAGCGCACGAGCGCAGCGCAGCTGCTGCCAGTTAGCGAGGGAACACAGACACACTGGCGCCGGACACTTCTTAAAGCGGGGGGGGCCACTTGCTCCCCAGCCACACCCTGCTCATTGCAGCCTTGAATCTCAGCCTGGAGAGACCTGTAATCCATTTTGCTGCCAAGCATGGAGAGGGTGAGAGAACGCGCTCATCGCTTCACCGAGCGGGCCTTGGATGCTCTGGTTGGCGCAGTGGAGCGCAGACGATGCATGCTGTTCCCGGAGAGTGGCAGGAGGCCTTTGCCACGCGAGTTCAGAAGAGTGTGGAGGGAGGTGGCTCAGAGCGTCTCCTCCAGGAGCATGGTGCCCAGGACCCATGTTCAGTGCCGCAAAAAATTCAACGACCTCACTCGGGTCGTCAGGGTGAGTGGCTTTTTCTCAATACCTCTCCATCCCTCCATCTCAACCTCACTCTATGGCCAGAGGGTCTTAAAACCCCAATGCACAACACTCATGCAACACCTATGGCCCTTTCATCAAACACACACACACATTCCACACTTTGCATACAGTAAGGGCTATTCACCTATGGGAGGCACATCAGGCAAGACCATGGCTGCATATTTACTCAGATGCTGTCCTTTTTCTTGCAGGCTAAGCTGGCTCATAATCGGAGACAGCGGCAACGGACGGGTGGAGGGCGGCTTCAGCTGCAACCCCTCAGCGATCTGGAGGAGCGCGTCCACAGGATTGTGGCAAGCCGGGTGATCAGTCCCGTCGCCACTGGGGACGCCGACCCCGTTGTGGACAGCAATGGTAAGGTCATCACCTTTTTGTCCTCTGTCCTTCCACTTGTCCCTCACAATACCAGCCTTTGACACTTTCAATCCAACTTGCTAACTCGCTGCACTTATTCCTCCCTTACTGCCACCCTGTCCTCACGCTAAAGCCACTCTTGTACCTCCCTGCTTTCAGATGGTGATTCACCAGCTGAGGAGATGGTCCCTGAAGCTGCCACTGGGAGTGATGCTGCAGCTGAGGAGGAAGAGGAAGCCGGAGCATCAGTGCCACCCTCTCCCGAGGAAGCCCATGGCCACACTGGGAACACGCCTTCCCCGGAGGGGAGCAGGGGGGAAGGGGCTGATGATGGTGAAGCTCCAGGACCCAGCGGGCTGCAGCAACGCCATGGGGGGGGGGAGGGAAGAACGGGAGCCTTCTCCCCAGAGGGAGAGTATGCCAGACACTCCTACTGCAATGGACGCAGAGGAGGAGCGGCTGATTGCAGAAATGAACAGCCAGGCGGTGGGCATGCACACTGAGCTCATGGGTGCAGTGGGAAGGGTGCCTGAATGCATTGAGGCACTGGCAAGGAGTGTGGAGCACTTCGCTGTAGCACAGGCGGATGCCACACTAAAGCTTAGTGCTGCAATTCAGTCACTGGCTGCCAGGAACCCATCTGAGACTGCTCTCATGCAGACTCAGATTGAGGCCACGCGAGCACTGACTGCTGCCATCCTCGATGGTTCGTGCACATGTCCCCGGGGCTGTCACCGCGCCGCAGCAGGCCAGCAATCTGTTCTCCGGCAAATTGCTCCGGATGCTGAAGTGCTGCCCCGTGGGAGTGCCAGTGTGTCGGGCGAGCAGGGAGTTACTGTCCTCTCTCACGATGACAGCATTCCTGCTGCCAACACTGTCACTTCTCCACTGCACTTGCCACCGCCTGTAGGACAGACTGCTGCCGCCCATGCAGAGTTGGTGCAGTCTGCAGCCGGGCCCTCCAGGCCCAGAAGTGGTCGAGGCCGTCCTTCAGGGGCATCTGCAGTGTCAGGGTCTGACGAGCAGCAGCCTTCCACCAGCCTTGCTGCAGCCACTGAGGTCCCATTACGGAGGAGCAGTAGGGTTAGAAGGGGGGAAGTGCGCAAGGGAAGGAGATCACCCTCGAAGGGCAAAATGTAGGAGGTGTGCCAAAATGCTGGTCATTTTTTTATTAAAGGCCGAGGTTCATGGCCCAACTTTTGTTTAGTGTTTTGGACATTATCTCCAGGTTGTGAGAACCAGTTATGTTATTGACTGTTTTTTTGTGTTTATTTCTATGAGTTTGTCATGAGGAATTGACACACACAGAGTTTGTACAATAAATAAGTTTCTGTATTCAAAATATACATGGCTGGTGGTTGGAATTATTGGTGCCTTGGCCGGCTTAGGGGTTGCGTGCTGGGTTGATTCGTGTTTGTAGCAATGGCAGGGGCCCTAGAAGCGGCTTGCTATTAGTCGTTGACGGACGGCCCTTGCAGTTTGACCATTGTGGGCCGCCCTCCTGCCTTGGTGCTGCTGCTGATCATCGTCCTCGTCCTGTTCCTCCTCTTCCTCCTCCTCCTCTTGTGATGCTGCAAGGCCTGGTGGCATTGGCTGCGTCCTGAGGATTGCCATGTTGTGCAACATGCAGCACACGACTACGAAGTTCGAAACTTGCTCAGGCGAGTACTGCAGGGCTCCTCCGGAATGGTCCAGACAGCGGAATCGTTGTTTCAGCACGCCGATTGTGCGCTCAATAATGTTCCTGGTTGCTTGATGGCTTTCCTGGTACCGCAGCTCAGCAGGGGTGTTTGGCGCACGGAGCGGTGTCATCAGCCAGGTGCTCAATGCGTACCCCTTGTCCCCCAGAAGCCAACCAACTGGCTGATGCGGTGCCTCGAAAATTTCTGCCACAGTACTCTGGCGCAGGATGAAAGCATCGTGGCAGCTGCCCGGATAGTGGGCATTGACAGCGAGAATCACCTGTCTGTGGTCACAGACCAACTGCACATTCAAGGAATGGAACCCCTTTCTGTTCCGGAACTCCTCTGCATTCTCTCGCGGAGCACGCAAAGGCACATGCGTGCAGTCAATGGCGCCCTGCACCATGGGGAAGCCCGCTACCCTCGCAAAGCCCATAGCACGGTCATGCTGCTTGTCTGGGGTCATAGGGAAAGAGATGAAGTCTCGTCTCCTTCTGAAGAGGGCATTGGTGACCTGCCGGATGCAGCGATGCACCGCAAACTGGGAGATATTGGCGAGGTCCCCAACAGCAGCTTGGAATGAGCCAGTGGCGTAGAAGTTCAAAGCCACTGTGACCTTCACTGCCACCGACAGAGACGTCCTGGACCTCAGCTGAGGCTGCAGATCTGGCTGCAGCAGGTGGCAGAGCTCAGTGACCACCTCCTTGCTGAATCGCAGCCTTCGCAAACACAGCTCCTCGGACATATGGATGTAGGAGAGCTGTTCACGATATACCCTGGGAGGGTAAGCTCTCCTGTACATACGCCTGATGGCCCTCCTCCGTCTGGCCATCATTGCCACTCTCTGTCTGCGTCTCACTATCCTCCGATTCAGCTGGAGCAGGACGACGCCCCCAATCATTGCAGCCCCCATATTCTCTTTGCCAGAAAAGTAATGAGGTACAGCAACTAAAGTAGCAACAAAGTTAGGATGAACTAGGCCAAACTACCTCACAAAGCGTTGAGTCAATGTAGAAGTCTCTCTCTCTCTCTCTCCGAATCTCTCTCTCTCTCTCAGAACGAGTGGTGCATAAATGTCGACCACAGAAAAAGACAGGAAGAGGCCCCCTTTAAATAGCGCCCCCCCCCCAGCCCCACAGCGATTGATAACGTTCCAGTCTTCCGGTCGTTGGAAGCGCCAGGCGGTAAGGCAGGGGGCGCCACTCAATTTCCGCTCCGGGGCGCCCCAAGGGCGTTGCACCATGGAATGACGTCACAATCTGCGCGCGCAGGTGGTCGCAGCGGTAAGTTTTAGCGCCGCCGCACAATCTCAAGTTAAGTTCTCGAGCGGCGCAAACAGCGCTGCGCCCGGGCGTTAGCGGCTTAACGCCCCATTAGCGCCCTCTTAAGGCGCTAACGGGAGGCGCAACCAACTGAATTTTTCCCCCCAAGTGTTTAAAATGTTAACCAGATTTGATAGGGTAGATACAGAGAAACGATTTCCACAGGTGGGGAAGTCAAGAACAAAGGGACATTATGTTAAAATTAGAGCTACGTAGAATTACTTAGGGCTGGATTTTGAATGACCCATGGAGTCGGGTTTGGAGACGTGTGGGGGGTTAAATTTGCGGGGTCGGGGTTTCCGACCCCATCCCGCCTCTACGCAATTTTGACATAATCAGTCGCGGGGTTCCCGACTCCGTCCCGCCTTCAAGAGGCGGGAGAGGCCATTAAAGCCCTTAACAAGCTCTAAATTGGCTCTGTAATGCCATTTTGAAACGTTTTAGCTAGTTTAACCCTCTTCTGACGTGAAGTACGCCTGATGTGAAACACTCCAGTGAAACCTGGCGGGAGCACAAGTGGATAGCTGACTATCGGCTGCAGGTCCACTATTACAACGGAGATGTGATGAAGGTAGTAGCAGTATTAGGTCTGAACGTCGCCTCTGATGCTGCTGCATTGAATGTCTTCAGAGACTGCCTGGGAGGACTTGCTTGGCAAAAAAATTCTCTCTCTCTCTCTCTTCTCTCTCTCTCTCTCTCTCACTTCCCCTCCCCCCATTTTTGCATCCAGGTCCACTCACATCAAAAGCCAGGCAGGTCCTCTCTCACCAACAGTCTCTGAGACTAGGCAGTCAGCAATGATGACATCATCAGAGGCGACTTTCAGACTGAAAACACTAATTGGTTCATGGGTTCCCACATGCTCCAACTCAATTGCCCAATTAAGTGAAAATTGCATCAGGCATCCACATTAATCTGGAGTCGGGGGGGGAACACGAAATGCGGATTACACGACCCCAACCCGACCCCAAGACAAAATCCAGCCCATAGAATTCGCAGCACAGAAACAGGCCATTCGGCCCAACTGGTCCGTGCCGGTGTTTCTGCTCCACACGAGCCTCCTCCCACCCCTCTTCATCTCACCCCATCAACATATCCTTCTGTCCCTTTCTCCCTCATGTGTTTATCTCGCTTCCCTTAAAGGCATCTATGTTAGTCGCCTCAACTGCTCTTTGTGGCAGCGAGCTCCAGATTCTAACCACTCTCTGGGTCAAGAAGTTTCTCCTGAATTTCTTCTTGGGCAGGAGGGAAATCAGGACGACACTTTTTCCACACAAACGGTAGTAGAAATCTGGAACAAACTCTTCCCCCACAAAAGGCTGTGGGTACTGGGGGACAATTGGAGGGCTGAAGACTGGGATCGCTAAGATTTTTGTTGGGTAAGGGCTCTGGAGCTAAGGCGGGTAAATGGAGTCGCGGCGCAGATCAGCCATGGTCTAATTGAAGGGCGGAACAGGCTCGAGGGGCTGAATGGCCTCCTCCTGTTCCTAACACTGTTAATGACATTTCTCTGTCTGTTCTTTAGATTAAGCCGGTTAACAGCAGTGCTGAAATTGTGGAGAGGGGAATGCCATGCAAACACATTAAATGTTCATCTGCTAAGTCAATAATAGTCATTCTAGGCTTTCATCACGCCAAGCTGTGGAACTGAATTCAATAAATCTGGTCAATTATGCACTGGCGCTAGGGTTAAAACAGACAAAATAACTTTTCATGCAGGAAGCCAGGAATACCATTATCAGCACATTGGCGACACGTGATATCTTTCACCCCTTTCTGTGTTTATTTGAACAATATTTAGATTATTAGAATTTATTTTCCTTTTGAACAATCTCGTTACGGACAGACTGATAGATTGGAAACGGCAATTTTTGGACATGCTGCTGAAAGGAGCAGCCCCTCTGAAACACCGACCAGGCTGCAGAGGATAATACGCAGGGGATTCTGCGGGGACACAGCAAGATCCCAGCGTTTTCTGTTGTTATTTCGGATTTCCAGCATCCGCAGTATTTTGCTATCATAATACGCAGGGGATTCTGCTCCCAGTGTAGAGCTACATCCGTCGGGACAGGACCGGCCAATCAGCCCCTCCTTCATGGTTGATCTGCACCTCAACCCCATTTACTCGCCTCTGCTCCATAAAAGAACAGAAACACTTAAGACTTCTTACAGCACCGTTCATGACCTCAGGACGTCCCAAAGCGCTTTACACCCAATGAAGTACTTTTTCTGAAGTGTAGTCACTGTTGTAATGTAGGAAACGCGGCAGCCAATTTGCGCACAGCAAGCTCCCACAAACTGCAATGAGGTAACGACCAGCTCATCTGTTTTTTTAGTGATGTTGGTTGAGGGATAAATATCGGCCAAGGACACCGGGGAGACACCAGGGAGAACTCCCCCGCCCCTCTTCCAACAGTGCCCGTGGGATCTTTTACGTCCACCTGTGAGTGAAGACGGGGCCTCGGTTTAACATCTCACCCGAAAGACGGCGCCTCCGACAGTGCAGCGCTCCCTCAGCACCGCGCTGGGAGAGTGCCAGCCTGGATTTTTTTGCGCTGCAGTCTCTGGAGTGGGACTGTGACCCAGGCCGCCACTGAGCCACGGCGGACACGGTGAGATTAAGATGAGGTTCAGGTTGCTGAGGCCGGCGTGTTTGAGATCAGCTTCAGCACGGGCTCTGAGGGACTCCGCGCTCCGACCTTCGGCTTGGTGGATCTCAGCTGCTTGTTGGCTGAACTCAACCTGCCATCTGGGAGCAAGTTGTCTATTTTTAGTTTACTTTTTAGCAGTTTGCGATCTCCTTGCAGCCGTTACTTCACTGGCAGACATATCCATTGTATTAACCAAGTGGAGCAGTCTTGTCAGAGACGGCCTAAAGGATTAGGTTTCAGTCCTCAAACAGTGCATTACATGTTAGGCAATGGAATCTGGGTTAACCTCTTGTCATGAGATAGAGGCCAGTGCAACTCGCTCTTCATCGCAAAGCTATTTTTCACCGTGCAGGTTTTTTTTGAAAGTGCTTTATATGTAAAAATGTTACGATACTGTACGGTTAATAGGAAATGTGATGCTTCTGTAATGTAGGAAACGCAGGCAGCCAATTTGCGCGCAGCAAGCTCCCACAGACTGCAATGTGATCACGGCCCGGAATTTCCGGCGGGTAATGACGTTCGCCATTATTACCGCTCCGAAACTGACCGCCACTTCAGGATGTAGCGCAGGCGCATTTAGACGCAGAAATCCTCAAGTTGCGGTCAGTCGTTGACTGCTCCGACACTGGCTGCGGTGTGGCACCCACCCCTCAGAGCCGGCAATCAGTGTAATCAGGGAAATCAGTGACACTGACGAAAACTTGGGCTTTTCCGCGATGATATCGCTGTTAAACACCCCGTTAAATGTTCGACCTTGTTGGGTTAGGTATAACTGGGATTTTAACAGCGTGTTGACTGTTAAACAAACGTTATGTCCCTGAAAAAATAATTTTTATATTTGTGGAGTGTCAAAATTCTCCATTGATAAAAAGAAACAATTTTTAAACAGCTTTAAAAAAAATCTTTTTTTTTAAAGTTTGTTCATGATATTTCAGCTTCTACCTTATCCCCATGTGAAAGCCCCAATCTTTGTTTCGCTTGCTGTAACATTTTTAAAAAGTCCGGATAAAAGCAGCTTCTCGTTTCCTGTCTGTGAGAATTCTGCAATGTGATTGGCTGCTTAGACAGCTTGTTGCCGTCACTGCAGATCGCACCAGGGATTCCCCATTACAGAGCGCTGAAATCAATTGAGCGTCGAAAAAGGCAAACCTCTCGCCTCAGAGATCGCAAGTGGCACCCACTGAGCCACAGCAAGAGTACTTCCTTGGCTGTAAAGCACTTCAGGGTGTCCTGAAAAGGCGCTATACAAATGCAAGTCTTTCTTTCTTTGTCCCACCAGGCAGGCGCACTCCACAGTATAACTCGGTTGCTGCACTCCGCAATTTACCGCCAGCAGCCTCGGTGAAGCTGCTGCTTTAGACTCCGAGGGGGCGGAGCACACTGCAGGCGTATCTTGGGCACCCGCCAGAGTGGGGGAGGGGTGGGAAAAGCAGCAACGGCCAGCTGCTCGCTCGCTCGCTCGCCAGCCTGGGAGCAGTTGGTTTTCATTGCTACATAAGGCGGCCAAAATTACTCACCACGCCAGATTTACGATAGCGGGGAGACCAGGCGACTGGATCGCTGGGTGTTATAGAGGTTGGGGCCAAGAAAACTCCGAGCATGGGAATTCCCTCCCCTTGGCCCTGCTCCCTCTAACATCAGGGTCATGTATGGGGGGGCAGAGAGAATTTCTACCCCCAATCAGGCCGCAGAGGGCAGGATTCTGTGCAGAGAACTGGGATCCCTGGGATCCCACCAGATATCTGTTGTTTCTCCACCTTTTGTTTCCTCACTCTTGTCCCATTACGCCTCTGGGAAGCACCTAGGCGTATGACCAATGAAAACTCGGCTGCCCGTGTCCTAACCCGCACCAAGTCCCGTTCACCCATCACCCCCTGTGCTCGCTGACCTACATTGGCTCCCGGTTAAGCAGCGCCTCGATTTCAAAATTCTCATCCTTGTTTTCAAATCCCTCCATGGCCTCGCCCCTCCCTATCTCTGTAATCTCCTCCAGTCCCCACAACCCCCCGAGATATCTGCGCTCCTCTAATTCTGCCCTCTTGAGCATCCCTGATTATAATCGTTCAACCATTGGTGGTCGTGCCTTCAGCCGCCTGGGCCCTAAGCTCTGGAATTCCCTGCCTAAACCTCTCCGCCTCTCCACCTCTCTCTCCTCCTTTTAAGACGCTCCTTAAAACCTACCTCTTTGACCAAGCTTTGGGTCACCTGCCCTCATTTATCCTAATGTGGATCGGTGTCAAAGTTTTTGTTCTAAAATACTCCTGTGCAGCGCCTTGGGACGTTTTACTACGTTAAAGGCGCTATATAAATACAAGTTGTTGTTGTTGTTGATTTTCTACGTCAAAGGGCATTGGTTTCGAGCTTCCATTCCATTACGCCAGCGCAATCCGATCGGAATCGGCCGAACCAGCGCAAAAGGTTGTGGGATTTTAAACCTAAGTGAGTTACGATCGTGTTTTCCGCTGGTTTAAGATTCAATTGGCCGCCATCAAGCCCCGCCCACAAAACTGGCCACGCCCCCCCCCAGGTTGAGATTGCGAGATTCCCCCGATCGCGCTGGTTCGGGGAGGCTCTTTAAGTCGCGCTCATTTTCATAGGTGTGCAGGCACTAGTAGGCACGTTTTAAAAGTATTTTCATATCAAAAAAATATTTAATTTACTAAGAAACCGACCAATGAAACTATTAAATGGTTCAGTGTAGTTTTTTTTTAAGGCGTTTTCAGTGATTTTAAATCAGGTTACTCACAGGTGGTGGACTGGACACATATTAAAATGCTTATTTTTTTGCGACCAACCCATTTTCAGCAGTATTAATAAAACTGCACCTGGTTACTGCTCTAAAATACATCGAGGAATACTTCTTAATAGAAAGATAAAAGAATAAACGACTACGTTCCATTACGCTGCCCGATCGCGCTGGTTCACGGAAGATTTTACGTTTGTGATTATGCAAATGATCTTTAGTGGAAACTTGAACTTTACTCTGGTAATTCTCGGGTACGGTAGCAGAGTGGCTAATAAGCCAGAGGCCTGGACGAATAATCTGCGAGACATGAGTTCAAATCCCACCATCATAAAAACCCATCTGGTTCACTAATTGTCCTTTAGGGAAGGAAATCTGCTGTCCTTACCCGGTCTGGCCGATATGTGACTTCAGACCCACAGCAATGTGGTTGACTCTTAACTGCTCCTCCGAAATGGCCTAGCGAGTCACTCAGTTGTATTCAAGGCGGCTCACCATCAACTTCTCGAGGGCAATTGGAGATGGGCAATAAATGCCGGCCTTGCCAGCGACGCCCGCATCCCATGAACGAATAAATAAAAAAAATCTAACCAGCGCGATTTCGAGCGCGTTTTGGGCGCGATTTCCCAAAGCGGAAACTCCACTCCAATGTTGTTGCTGATGTAATCACTTATAGGCCGAAAACCTCCCCTCACTGCATTTTTTAAATTAATTCTCGGGGATGTGGGCGTCGCTGGCAAGGCCGGCATTTATTGCCCATCCCTAGTTGCCCTGAGGAGATGTTGGAGACAACTGAGTGGCTTGCTAGGTCACTTCAGAGGGCATAGTCAACACCCGCTGGTGCGGGACTGGAGTCACATATAGGCCCGAGCGGGTAAGGACGGCAGGTTTCCTTCCCTACAGTACATCAGTGAACCAGTCAGGTTTTTAACGGCAATCCGACAGGTTCATGGTCACTTTTACTGACACCAGCTTTTTATTTTTAAAATTGTTTCAACTGAATTCAAACGATCAAGCTGCCATGGTGGGATTTGAACTCACGTTCTCTGGATTACTAGTCCAGTACCATAACTACTTTTTTAAAATTCGTTTTTATGGGATGTGGGCATCGCTGGCAAGGCCAGCATTTATTGCCCATCCCTAATTGCCCTCGAGAAGGTGGTGGTGAGCCACCTTCTTGAACCGCTGCAGTCCGTGTGGTGAAGGTACTCTCAGTGCTGTTAGGGAGTGAGTTCCAGAATTTTGACCCAGCAATGATGAAGGATCGGCGATATACTTCTAGGTCGGGATGGTGTGTGACTTGGAGGGGAACTTGGAGGTGGTGGTGTTCCCATGCGCCTGCTGCCCTTGTCCTTCTAGGTGGAAGAGGTCGCGGGTTTGGGAGGTGCTGTTGAAGAAGCCTTGGCGAGTTGCTGCAGTGCATCTTGTAGATGGTACACACTGCAGCCACGGTGCGCCGGTGGTGGAGGGAGTGAATGTTTAAGGTGGTGGATGGGGTGCCAATCAAGCGGGCTGCTTTGTCCTGGATGGTGTCGAGCTTCTTGAGTGTTGTTGGAGCTGCACTCATCCAGGCAAGTGGAGAGTATTCCATCACACTGCTGACTTGTGCCTTGTACATGGTGGAAAGGCTTTGGGGAGTCAGGAGGTGAGACACTCGCCGCAGAATACCTAGCCTCTGACCTGCTCTTGTAGCCACAGTATTTATGCGGCTGGTCCAGTTAAGTTTCTACACTCCTGTACAATGTTCCCGCTAAGCTGTGCGGCCGCGCAGTCACCTGTGAGATCCTGTGCTGGTCGCTCACCGGCTTTTACATTGCGGGCACCGTGCATGCGCGCAAATTTCAATGGGCCGCGCACTGGGGCAGTGCAGCCTCCGGGGGACATTGCTCCTGTACCCCTTCTGCTGGCTGTGAAGGGCCTGCATGGGCCGTCTCAATCCAACTCCTCGTACACAGGAACCCACGCGACGCAAAACTGTCCCCAGTTTGGCTCTAATTTGTGCTAAAATGGCAATGTCATTCAGAGAGGTCACAGGACAGCTCGTGTGGAGAAATTGAAAACAGCCACACTAGTGCAGTAGCATTTCGAAGCTGGGGGGGAAATAGGCCCACAACATTTATAGAGCGCATTTAATGTCGCGAAACGTCCCAGGGCGCTTCACAAGACCGATAGCAATAAAATCATTTTTGACACCGAGCTACACACGGAGATATTAGGGCAGGCGACCAAAAGCTTGGTCGAAGAGGTAGGTTTTAAGGAGCGTCTTAAAGGAGGAGAGAGAGGTAGAGCGGCGGAGAGGTTTAGGGAGGGAATTCCAGAGCTTGGGGCCCAGGCAGCTGAAGGCGTGGCCGCCAATGATGGAGCGATTAACATCGGGGATGCTCAAGAGGCCAGAATTGGAGGAGCGCATCCCCGATTTGGACCTTCACTGTGCACCTAACCAAGTTCCAGCTGTTCTCGAAATGCTTAGAGTTAACATCCATCATCTTGATGAGTACAAATTTGGAAAGAAAAAGGCAACAGATGAAATGCTATTTTGTGAAAACTACAGTAAACGGCCACAACTATTTCTGCCTTGCCCCATGAATGTGTCCTGCTGTGTGTGTGGTGATTTCAGCCTAGATTCCTAGTAACCACAGGCATGGCTTCTGAAATAGTTGCGACTCTGCCGGACTAGTTGTGGGATTTATTTCTTCTGTTAATGAGCCATCAATCATAGAAACCAAGACAACGCAATTACCACATTCTTTCCTACTGGGATGATGGGAGGGGGGGAATGAAACAGACGGGGCTGGTTTCTGATGGTCTGGCCGAGATTCTGAACTCACCAGTGACTCTACAGCCTTGGTGCTGATGCCGCCAACCCACTTCACCATCTCAAAGCTTTCAAATCGGAAGACCTCAGAATGACATAGACAGGGTGGTGAAATGGGCAGAAGCGTGGCAGATGAAGTTCCATGCGGAGAAGTGTGAAGTGACGCACTTTGGGAGGACTAATAGGGAAAGGCAGTATACGATAAATGGCACGATTTTGAAAAGTGTAGATGAGCAGAGAGACCTTGGTGACCATATACACAAATCCTTGAAGGTGGCAGGGCAAGTTGATAAAGTGGTTAAAACAGCATGTGGGTTACTTGGGTTTATAAATAGAGACATAAAACATAAAAGCAAAGACATCACGCTAGAACTTTATAAATCACCGGTTTGGCCTCAGCTGGAATATTGTGGACAATTCTGGGCTCCACACTTCAGGAAAGATGTAAAGGCCTTAGAAAGGGGACAGAGGAGGTTTACCAGAATGTTACCAGGGATGAGGGACTTCAGTTATGAGGAGAGCTTGGAAAAGTTAGGACTGTTCTCCTTGGAGCAGAGAAGGTGAAGAGGTGACCTAATAGAGGTTTTCAAAATGATGAGGGGTTTTGATAGAGTAGAGAGAGAAAAACTATCCCCTCTGGTGAGTGAGTCAATAAGATGATAGATTTAAAATCATTGGCAAAAGATCCAGAGAGGAGATGAGGAGAAATGTTTTCACTCGGAGAGTTGTCGGGATCTGGAACGCTCGACCTGAAAAGGTGGTGGAAGCTGATTCCATCAATAATTTTAAAAGGGAGTCGGACGGGTTCTTGAGGATGAGGGGTACGGTGTGTGGGACTGAGCACGACTGCTCTTTGAAAGAGCCAGCAGAGGCACGAAGGGCCGAACGACCTCCTTCTGTGCTGCAAGTTTCTACGATTCAATGATTCCAAGTTGGCAAGATGTGACTTTGGGGCAACTTGCCAGCCAGTATTTGGCTTCCCTTATGCAAGTGGGAATGATGCACGCTAGTGACGTTCATGCAATCATAGGGACCATCCACAATTGTCCCACAGGAATGCAGAAAGACCCGCAGATGCTCTGCTTTTTCTGCAGTAGCACGAAAGCTAGCTCCATCCCCACAGTGAACCTGTTGCCCCCCTGTGCGTGACTGATGGGTTAAGAATACTTTACAAAGCTTTCCTCCCAATTGCCCAACTGGGCATGCACCCAGTTGAGGAAAGTCATTGGAAAGGAAATTGAAGGCGGCCCAAAGGATGAATTGGCAACTCAACACGATGCCTGTTTTCTTCAGCATTGACACCTGTTTGTCGTTACACATTCACATTATCGAGAATCGTCGCTGAATGCCTCATCAGATAATGCCATTGCACTCTGAGGCACAGATGAATAAAATAACGGCTTGGAATTTGCGGTCGGGGTGACGGCGAACTGGCAGTGCTCGCCGTCACTCCGCCTTTGAAACTGGCCGCAACTGCGGGATTTGGGGCAGGTGCTCTCGCGGAAAGCCTGAAGTTGCTTCAGTCGTTGACAGCTCCGAAACAGGCTGTGCTGTGCGCCCGCACCCCCCGATCCCCCGACCCCCGACCCCACAGAGCCGGCATTCTGTGTAATCACCCAAATCATTGAAACTGACAAAAACTCCAGTTCTTCTGCAGCAATTACTCTGTTAAATTCCCCACTAAAAATTAGACCCAAAGGGATTCGGTGCGACGGGGGTTTTGACAGCGTTATTACTGCTAAACAAAGGTTAAGGGCCTGGCGAACTAATTTTAATTTTGTGCAGTGTGAAATTTGTCCATTTTAATCAAAATTAAAAAATTTTAAGAAACTTTTTTGTCCATCTTTATTTCAGGTCTGTCTTTACCCCGTGTGAGAGCCCCAATCTTTGTTTTGCTCTCTCTAACATTTTTAAAAAGTTAGGGGGAAAAATTCGGTTGCTTTGCGCCTCCCGTTAGCGGCCTAAGAGGGCGCTAATGGGGCGCAAAGCAACTCGCGCCCGGGTGCGGCGATGTTTGCGCCGCTCGCGAAATTGACCAGACATTTTGTGGCGGGGCTAAACACTACCGCCACGATCTCCTGCACCTGCAGATCGTGACGTCAGTCGAGCGTGCAACGCCCTGGTAGCGCCCCAAACCGGATATTGAGTGGCGCCCTCTGCCTTACCGCCTGCCGCTAGCAACGACAGGTTGAGGGGAACGTTTTGCAGCCAGGAAGGGACTGGGGGCAGCGCTATTTAAAGGTGACCACTTCCTGCCTTTTTATGTCGGCGACATTTTTGCACCATGCATTCTGAGAGAGAGGAGACTTCTGGAGAGATTCAACGCTGTGTTGAGGAGTTTTGGGTACTGAGCAGCACTTTGCAGGTTCATTTTGATTTGACCTTCCTTGCATCGATTTAGAAGAGACGATGGGGGCTGCACTCTGAGCTCTTTCCCTGGGCCTCTCCATTGTTCTTTCCAGCAGATTTGATGTACAGGTCTCTCCAGGCCGAGATTCAAGGCTGCAATGAGCAGGATGTGGATGGAGAGCAAGATCGACCCTCCCTTTAAGAACTGGCCGGCGCCATTGTGTCTGTGTTCCACTGTGCTGACTGACATCACATGAGCTTCGCCAGTGCTCTGAGGTAGCGCCTCGCTCTTCGGCGTTAGCGCCTTAAGAGAGGTGTGTAGCGCCTGATTTAGCACTCCAATCACCTCCAGGGGCGATAGAAGCCAAGTTTGCAGTCGGAGGCGATAATTAGCGCCTGGCGCTAAACTTTGCGCCCGGCCGATAATTGCGCCCCAAATGGGGCGATACCGAATTTCTCCCCCATAGAATTTTAAGAGCTCACTCACTTCCTTGTTCGCTGTCTGTGATAATTCTGCATTTTGATTGGCTGCTTAGACAGCCTGTTGACGTCACGGCAGCTCGCACAAGGGGATCCCCACTAAACTTCCATTGATTTGAATTGAAGGTCGGAAAACCCGAGGTTCTTGACTCAGGGATCGCGAGATCCTTGTGCGAGGCGTGCTTCGGGGCCAGCGGCGAACGCCTTCGCTTCGCCGCTGACCGCAAATTCCGGGCCCTTGTATAACAGTCTGTTGTGTGAGGCAGGATGTGCTGCTAATGGTCCATCTTAAGCATTTGGTTTTTGGGAAAGATATAACACAAAGGTGCACATTATAGGGCAGAGCTGAAGGAACCTAACTCTTCATTTAACCAAACTATATACCTGACTTGGGAATACTTGATAGAAGAAAGACTTGCAAGTCTACAGCACCTTTCCCGACCTCAGGGTCTCCCAAAGCGCTTTACAGCCAGTGACCTGCTTTTGAAGGGTAGCCGCTGTTGTACTGTGTACAGTTTTGGTCGCCTCATCTGAGGAAAGATGTTCTTGCCATGGAGGGGGTGCAGCGGCGATTCACCAGGCTGATACCAGGAATGGCGGGATTGACCTATGAGGAGAGACTATGTAGTTTAGGGATGTACACACTGGAGTTTAGAAGATTGAGAGGGGACCTCATAGAAGTGTATAAAATTCTGACAGGTCTAGACAGACTAGATGCAGAAGGAATGTTTCCCTTGGCGGGTGAGAACAGAACTAGAGGACATAATTTAAGGATAAGGGCTAAACCATTTAGGACAGAAATGAGGGGGAATTTCTTCACTCAGAGGGTGGTGAACCTGTGGAACTCATTGCCACAGAGGGCAGTGTACGCCAGCTCATTAAATATATTTAAGAGGGAATTAGATATATTTCTACAGGCAAAAGGGGTTAAGGGTTACGGAGAGAAGGCGGGGACGGGATACTGAATTGGAGGATCAGCCATGATCTCATTAAATGGCGGAGCAGGCTCGAAGGGCCGGATGGCCTACTCCTGCTCCTATCTTCTATGTATCTATGTATCTATGTAATGTAGGAAACGCGGCAGCCAATTTGCGCACAGCAAGCTCCCACAAACAGCAATGTGATAATGGCCAGATAATCTGTTGTAGGTGTTGGTCGAGGGATAAATATTGGCCAGGACACCAGGGGGAACTCACCTGCTCTTCTTCGAAATAGTGGCCGTGGGATCTTTTGGGCGAGAGGGCAGACGGGGGCCTCGGTTTAACGTCTCATCCGAAAGACGACTCCTCCGGCAGTGCGGCACTCCCTCAGCACTGCACTGGAAGGATCAGCCTGGATTTGTGTGCTCAAGTCTTTTGGAGAGAGGGACTTCAACCCACAGCCATCTGATTCGGAGGCGAGCGTGTTACCCACTGAGCGACCTGCTGCTCACAGCAACTCCAATTACTCGTTGGCTGCAACTACTTAGACAGCATGTCTACAAAAGGGATGAGGTAATGCTTCAAATGCAGGACCCTTGGTGTGAGTTTCATCACCTCCAGCTCACCTTCTCTTACCTCAAAGCTAGAAGAAAATATGGGATTAAAATTTAACAAGAAAAAATGCTAGTTTACAATATCACAGGACATGGCGTCTAACATAACCCAGCTGTTTGAATGAAATACGCACTTTACTGCCAGTCTTACTGTTTGGGGATTTGACTTCACAATTTAGGTATTAATTGACAATCTAAATTTAGTTCTTTCTTTTCATTTCAGCAATAGAAATATGGCCCGTACAATACAATAAAAACCTACAACAGTGATTAATCTCATTAAATTTCATAACACAGTTCAAAATGTGACCGCATCCCTGGCATTACCTCATTGAAACAATTTCTCAACAACCATAAAATACTTGACTGGACAGTCACTCTTCAAAAATGAATGATCTGTCTCTCAATGACATACTCTGACAAAAATCCTCTGGCAATAAGGGAAGGGAGGAGGAATCCGCAGCAAGTTACAAAGAAGATCGTCTCACCAAAGATTGTATTATGTCTAACTGGCTAACAGCATAATAACATAAGAAACAGGAGCAGGAGTCGGCCATACGGCCCCTCGAGCCTGCTCCGCCATACGGCCCCTCGAGCCTGCTCTGCCATACGGCCCCTCGAGCCTGCTCCGCCATACGGCCCCTCGAGCCTGCTCCGCCATACGGCCCCTCGAGCCTGCTCCGCTATACGGACCCTCGAGCCTGCTCCGCCATACGGCCCCTCGAGCCTGCTCCGCCATACGGCCCCTCGAGCCTGCTCCGCCACACGGCCCCTCGAGCCTGCTCCGCCATACGGCCCCTCGAGCCTGCTCCGCCATACGGCCCCTCGAGCCTGCTCCGCCATACGGCCCCTCGAGCCTGCTCCGCCATACGGTCCCTCGAGCCTGCTCCGCCATTCAATAAGATCATGGCGGATCTTCGACCTCATCTCCACTTTCCCACCTGATCCCCATATCCCTTGATTCCCCTAGAGTCCAAAAATCTATCTATCTCAGCCTTGAATATACTCAAAGACTCAGCATCCACAGCCCTCTGGGGCAGAGAATTCCAAAGATTCACAACCCTCTGAGTGAAGAAATTCCTCCTCATCTCAGTCTTAAATGGCTGACCCCTTATCCTGAGACTGTGACCCCCTAGTTCTAGACACTCCAGCCAGGGGGAACAGCCTCTCAGCATCTACTCGGTCAATCCCCCTCAGAATCTTGCATGT
Organism: Squalus acanthias; assembly: GCA_030390025.1. NCBI lineage: Eukaryota > Metazoa > Chordata > Chondrichthyes > Squaliformes > Squalidae > Squalus > Squalus acanthias. The sequence goes on from CM059425.1 coordinate 255,536,202, forward strand.
TTCAATGAGATCACCTCTCATTCTTCTAAACTCCAGCGAGTATCGGCCCATTCTACACAATCTCTCCTCATAGGACAGCCCTCTCATCCCAGGAATCAATTGAGTGAATCAATTTGCCATCTTGTCTCTCATAATATGAAGGATTTTGATAGAGTAGATAGACAAGGATATCGAGGCCTTGGGGATGGTGCAGAGGGAATTTACTGGAATGGTACCAGGGATGAAGGACTTCAGTTACAAGAAGAGACTGGAGAAGCTGGGATTGTTCTCCTTAGAGCAGAGAAGGTTAAGGGGAGATTTAATAGATGTGTTCAAAATTATGAAGGGTTTTAATAGAGTAGATAGGGGGAAACTGTTTCCACTGACAAGAGGGTCAGTAACCAGAGGACACAGATTTAAGATAATTGGCAAAAGAACCGGGGGAGATGAGGAGAATTTTTTTTACACAGCGAGTTGTTATGAGCTAGCGTGCACTGCCTGAAAAGGCGGTGGAAGCAGATTAAAATAGTAACTTTCAAAAGAGATTTGGACAAATACTTGAAAAGAAAAAAAATTTGCAGGGCTATGGGAAAATAGCAGAGGAATGGGACTAATTGGATAGCTCTTTCACAGAGCCGGCACAGACATAATGGGCCTCCTTCTGTGCTGTATGATTCTGTGGTACTGCGCCGTTAGTCAATAGCTATAAGCTCCCTTAGCAATGGCCCACTTTCAAGGCTAAAGGGACCACCTTTTCCTAACCTTTCTGTGGTTAGGCTCCGCAAAGGATTGTGCGGCCATCACACAACCCACTCGACTTTTCCACTTATTAAAGGGCAGATATGATCCTTTATGCCCAGTATTCCCAGTGTGTATCATTCTGCTGTGTATTTATCTGTGGATAAATGTGAAGTCATCCACTTCGGTAGGAAAAACAGAAAGGTAGAATATTATTTAAATGGTGATAGATTGGGAAATGCTGATGTACAAAGGGACCTGGGTGTCCTTGTACACCAGTCACTGAAAGCAAACATGCAGGTGCAGCAAGCAGTTAGGAAGGCAAATGGTATGTTGGCCTTCATTGCAAGAGGATTTGAGTACAGAAGCAAGGATGTCTTACTACAGTTGTACAGGGCCTTGGTGAGACCACACCTGGAGTACTGTGTGCAGTTTTAGTCTCCTTACCTAAGAAAGGATATACTTGCCATAGAGGGAGTGCAGCGAAGATTCACCAGACTGAGTCCTGGGATGGCAGGACTGTCGTATGAGGAGAGATTGGGTTGACTAGGCCTGTATTCACTAGAGTTTAGAAGAATGAGAGGGGATCTCATTGAAACGTATAAAATTCTGACAGGGCTAGACAGACTGGATGCAGGGAGGATGTTTCCCCTGGCTGGGGGGGTCTAGAACGAGGGGTCACAGTCTCAGGATACGGGGTAGGACATTTAGGATTGAGATGAGGAGAAATTTCTTCACTCAGAGGGTGGTGAACCTGTGGAATTCTCTACCACAGAAGGCTGTGGAGGCCAAGTCACTGAATATATTTAAGAAGGAGATAGATAGATTTCTAGACACAAAAGGCATCAAGGGATATGGGGAGAGAGCGGGAATAGGGTATTGAGATAGAGGATCAGCCATGATCATATTGAATGGCGGAGCAGGCTCGAAGGGCCGAATGGCCTACTCCTGCTCCTATTTTTCTATGTTTCTATGCTCCAAGATCCCAAAGTGGAAAATTTGCCTTTGAATTCTCTTCTGCACTTAACCGAGTACGTTTCGTTCTATGTGTAAGGTTAACAACTTGTATTTATATAGCGCCTTTAACAAAATAAAACGTCCCAAGGCACTTCACAGGAATGTTATCAAAACCCCCCCAAAAATTTGACAGCGAGTCACATAAGGAGATATTAGGGCAGGTGAACAAAAGCTTAGTCAAAGAGGTCGGTTTTAAGGAGCGTCTTAAAGGAGGAGAGAGAAGTGGAGAGGTGGAGAGGTTTAGGGAGGGAATTCCAGAGATTAGGAAATAATTATTTTAATGAGGGTGCATTTGCTTTATAATGACAGTTTCGTGAAATAATTTTTCATCTTACTCTCAGGAACATCTTGAAGCTGCAGTATATCGTGCACCTGCTTAGGAAATTACTGTTTGAAATATTAGCGTATGAATGCTTAAGGCATTTGTACGACATTCTTTTGTCCATTATTCTATTGGAGACGTTAACCTGTTTCAAATAAGTAGGTCAAAGCCTCACTAAAGTAACAGACAGAAGAATGCCATACAAGCTGATAAGTGCTCATACACTTATAAAGCCCACAGTAATTCCTAGGATGTAATGGTTACACCCCAGTGGAACACCGTGGGGAATCTCTCCTTGCTAAAGGCGCTATAGGTAATCTTAGAATAGCACAGCACAGAAGGAGGCAGTTCGGCTCATCGAGTCTGTGCCGGCTCTTTCGAAGAGTAATCCAGTTAGTCCCACTCCCCCGCTCTTTCCCCATATCCCGGCAATTATAGCGCCTTCAAGTATTACAACAACAACTTGTATTTATATAGCGCCTTTAACGTAGTAAAACGTCTCAGGAGCGTTATAAGACAAAAAAAATTTGACACTGAGCCACATAAGGAGAAATTAGGGCAGGTGACCAAAAGCTTGATCAAAGAGATAGGTTTTAAGGAGCGTCTTAAAGGCGGAAAGAGAGGCAGAGAGGCGGAGAGGTTTAGGGAGGGAATTCCAGAGCTTAGGACCTTTGGAGGGAATTCCAAAGCTTACTACATAGAATTACATAGAATGTGCAGCACAGAAAGAGGCCATTCGACCCAACGGGTCCGTGCCGGTGTTTATGCTCCACACGAGCCTCCTCCCACCCTACTTCATCTCACCCTATCAACATAACCTTCTATTCCTTTCTCCCTCGTGTGTTTACCTAGATTCCCCCTTAAATGCATCTATACTATTCGCCTCAACCAATCCATATGAATGCAAGTTATTGCTGTCAGCCATGCAATAATCCTGATCATCCGCCTGCTCTGTAGTTTTCCTCAGGTTATATTGTATTGGGCCCTGGTGAGACCACACATGGAGTATTGTGTACAGTTTTGGTCTCCCTACCTAAGGAAGGATATAATTGCTTTAGAGGGAGTGAAATGAATGTTCACCAGACTGATTCCTGGGATGGGGGGATTGTTCTATGAGGAGAGATTGAGGAGACTAGGCCTACATTCCATAGAATTTAGAAGAATAAGAGGTGATCTCATTAAACCAGATAATATTCTTAAAGGCCTTGACAGGGTAGATGCAGGGCGGATGTTTCCCCTGACTGGGGAGTCTAGAACCAGGGGTCACAGTCTCAGAATAAGCGGTCGGCCATTTAGGACTGAGATGAGAGAAATTTTTTCACTCAGAGGGTGAATCCTTAGAATTCCCTACCCCAGAGGGCTGTGGAGGCTCAGTCGTTGAGAATGTTCAAGGCTGAGATCGATAGATTTTTGGATACTAAGGGAATCAAGGGATATGGGGATAGTGCGGGAAAGTGGAGTTGAGGTCGATGATCAGCCATGATCTTATTGAATGGCGGAGCAGGCTCGAGGGGCCGAATGGCCGACTCCTGCTCCTATTTCTTAGGTTCTTATGTTTTTCTCCCTGGCAAAAGACAGAACAGATTTGTAGAATTCTACAGCACAGAAGGAACCCATTTGGCCCGTTGTGCCTGTGCCAGCTCTCTGAAAGGTCTATCCACCCTCCTTGCCACTCCTCCACCCCTTCCCCCATAGCTTTTTAATTTCATTTTTCCTTCTTCAAATATTCAACCTCTTCCCTTTTGAAAGATGGTACTTGCAAAGCTTGGTGCTTTCATGTGGAATCGTGACTGCAAGAAGCTATGAGCATATTGGGGATCCCTGAAGTTATTTTGTTTCCAGCCCAAGGATCTGGTAGTTTGAACATAAGAACATAAGAACTAGGAGCAGGAGTAGGCCCTACGGCCCCTCGAGCCTGCTCCGCCATTCAATAAGATCATGGCTGATCTTTGACCTCAAGTCCACCTTCCCCCCTTTGTTGCCTATCAATGACCCAACCCAATTACCCAACTGACTGTTTCCTTTTAAATGTCATTGCCAGGCACAATTATAAGAAGAATTGATACAAAAGGCAAAATACTGCAGATGCTGGAAATCTGAAATAAAAACAGAAAATGCTGGGAAACGCTCAGCAGGTCAGGCAGCATCTGTGGAGAGAGAAACAGAGTTAACGTTTCAGGTCGATGACCTTTCGTCAGAACCGGAAAAAGTTAGAGATGAAACAGGTTTTTAAGCAAGAGTAGAGACAGGGAAAGTGGGGAGGGGAGCAAAGAACAAAAGGGAAGGTCTGTGATAGGATGGAAGGCAGGAGTGATTAAGAGTCAAAAGGGCAGCTTTCGATCATTCTGCTATTGCCATTTACACTTCATCTAGAGTTTTTTTTATTTGCTTATGGGATGTAGGCGTCGCTGGCAAGGTCAGCATTTATTGCCCATCCCTAGTTGCCCTTGAGAAGGTGGTGGTGAGCCACCTTCTTGAACCGCTGCAGTCCGTGTGGTGAAGGTACTCCCACAGTGCTGTTAAGGAGGGAGTTCCAGGATTTTGACCCAGCGACGATGAAGGAATGACGATATACTTCCAAGTCAGGATGGTGTGTGACTTGGAGGGGAACTTGGAGGTGGTGGTGTTCCCATGCACCTGCTGCCCTTGTCCTTCTAGGTGGAAGAGGTCGTGGGCTTGGGAAGTGCTGCCGAAGAAGCCTCGGCGAGTTGCTGCAGTGCATCTTGTAGATGGTATACACTGCAGCCACAGTACGCCGGTGGTGGAGGGAGTGAATGTTTAAAGTGGTGGATGGGATGCCAATCAAATGGGCTGCTTTGTCCTGGATGGTGTCGAGCTTCTTGAGTGTTGTTGGAGCTGCACTCATCCAGGCAAGTGGAGAGTATTCCATCACACTCCTTACTTGTGCCTTGTAGATGGTGGAAAGGCTTTGGGGAGTCAGGAGGTGAGACACTCGCCGCAGAATACCTAGCCTCTGACCTGCTCTTGTTGCCACAGTATTTATGTGGCTGGTCCAGTTAAGTTTCTGGTCAATGGTGACCCCAGGATGTTGATGGTGGGGGATTCGGCGATGGTAATGTCGTTGAATGTCAAGGGGAGGTGGTTAGACTCTCGCTTGTTGGAGATAGTCATTGCCTGGCACTTCTGTGGCACGAATGTTACCTGCCACTTATCAGCCCAAGCCTGAACGTCGTCCAGGTCTTGTTGCATGCGGGCATGGACTCCTTCATTATCTGAGGAGTTGTGAATGGCGCTGAACACTGTGTAGTCATCAGCGAACATCCCCATTTCTGACCTTATGTTGATGAAGCAGCTGAAGATGGTTGGGCCTAGGACACTGCCCTGAGGAACTCCTGCAGCGATGTCCTGTGGCTGTGATGATTGACCTTCAACCACCACAACCATCTTCCTTTGTGCTAGGTATGACTCCAGTCATCTTTTGTTTCTTAACTTGTTCCATTACCATCTCCTTTTGCCTTGCACCATCATCCCTTTTGTCTCTTAATCTCTCCTGCCTTCCATCCTATCACAGACCTTCCCTTTTGTTCTTACCTCCCCTCCCCCCTTTCCCCGCCCCTGCAGTTGCTTAAAAACCTGTTCCATCTCCAACTTTTTCCAGTTCCCTCGAAGGGTCATTTTCTGTTTTTATTTTATATTATATAAAAAGAATTGCATGGTTCATTTAAAAAAAAAATAATTCTCGGGATGTGGGCATCGCTGGCAAGGCCGGCATTTATTGCCCATCCCTAGTTGCCCTGAGAGGTGGATGGTAATGGGCCTCCTTCTTGAACCGCTGGTGGCTGAGTGGCTTGCTCGGCCACTTCGGAGGACAGTTAAGAAAGAGTCAACCACGTTGGTGCGGGACTGGAGTCACATATAGGCCAGACTGGGTAAGGATGGCAGATTCCCTTCCCGAAAAGGACGTTAGACAGCCAGTTAGGTTTAAACTGCCACGGTGGGATTTGAACGCACAATCGCTGGATTATTAGTCCAGTAACATAACTCCTGCACTACCCTACCCACACTCGGTGAAGTGTATTTTTTTAAATGATACAAATGGTTGGAATGCAGTGTCCACGGTCCCCGGGTGGGTTAGCCAAGCACAGATCAAAGCCACCACTGCCATTGCTGGGGAGCTAGGTTTAAATGCTCGAAAACCGGGTTGACGTACTTCATTTGGGTTGGTTTAATGATCCTCCCAATTCGATTCCCTCCGAAGTGTAGCATGAGGCTATTGCAGAGATAAGTTGCATCTGTTTGTCCCTCTTGTATGTCTATCTAAACAATCGCAGTCACAAAAATGCACAGCTATTTTAACATCTGTGTTAAACATCTTTAATCCGCCTTCTGAATCAGAAGGCAACATGCGAGATCAGCATGTATTAGATGATCCATTGGTAATGGCCCAAAAATTCGTGAGGAAGCCTTCGTGCGAGGGTAAGGCCTCCCCGCGATCTCTCACTGCGCGTTGGCTTTTTCAGTTCCAGCTCGCACGAACTTGATGTTCTGGACAGCTGCTGTGCTGGGCTTGCGTATCCCACCGGCGTAGTTAATTCGTGCGCGCTGTGGGATCACGTGACTCAGTTAGAGCCAATGGCAGCACACCATCTTCCATTCATAACTTTCACATAAGTGCTGTGAAAGCTATGAATACTATAGCCCCCCAAAAGAACCGCTAAACCTCAATTAAATTAAAAAAAAACCATCACATTAATAAAATAAGTATAGTTAAATAAATTAACCATTTTAAATAAAAAATTAAATTTTTGAAAAAATTTAAAATCTTTTAAAAAGTTATAAAAACAAACTTACCTGTCTTTAAAGTCTCTAAAAAAGATATACCTGTTAAAAAAAATTCAAAATAATACTTAATTCACTACTTACCTTGTTAAAAGTGGGTCTTACTCCTCCTTTTTTTATGTGTAGAATCTTCTGTACTTACCTGCGCGTTGAAAGCACTAAGTGCACAGCGTGCGCGCAGCCTGTAGCGCGCACGCGGTTCACCTAGGACCCGCCCCCTTTTCCATTCACCAAGTGCCGGTTTTCAGCGCATGCGCAGTGCATGCAGAAAACCGGCAATTGGAGACAGAATACGCGAGAGTACGCAATGCGTACTCTCGCTAAGCGGCACTAATTTTTGGGCCAATATATTTAATTGCCCAGTTAAAATTGACCGGGTGCTAATCAATGTTCCCTGCAATTTTTTTGGGGGGGGCTGCGTGGTCCTGTTCAAAATTCCGCACATGGGCGAATTTTTCAGTTTAAAAGCCGGCTCACCGACTGCGCGGGACCCCTGGAGCGCTGCGCGAACACTCGGCCGCGCAGCTTGAAGCGAACATCGGGGCTAATATTCTTCGCTTATAAATAACGCGCTCCCATTGATAATCACTCCATTGCTACAACTAGCGGCCTTCAGATTTACGGCACTGGTTAATAATTCCTCTTTCTCCCTTTTAGTTGCTGTTTAGTTTAATAGAAAGGCCTCAAGTACTGGGTCACAGTTTTCCTAATTATTTGCTGTTTTGGGAATGGTTCTGGTCTGTGGTGGAGACACTGATTGTCAGCAATTAGGTCAAGGACTTTTCCATCTGTACTCTCATGTTACCGAGCTCGTGCATGTGCTATATATGTGCAGGAAGAAGCAGATCAGGAGAAAGGATACTGTGATACACGGCTCTTTGTAAAGGCTTCATTGGTAAGCCCATGGGACATTGAGTGCAGTTTGTGCGTGCCTTACCATTAGAACGACACTGATACATTTGGAAAGTGTTCAAATAAGACGGGCAAGGACGACTCTGTCTCATTTGACTGACACATTTCAATTGACCTGTCACTGAAGTTATGAAGATTAGGATAGGGACATGATGTAGGTCCTTAAAAATGCTGGAAGGTAATGGACAATGGTGCAACCAGCAATCAAGTCGGAAGCAAGAAAGGGGACCAAGCCTGGAAATTATGCTGTGTGTTATTATTGCCTGTCAATAAAATACACTGAGATAATGTCACCTGCTGTGTGATATTACAGGGCTGATTTGAGCTCTCCTTCTTCAGTCAGGCGGGCAGTTAAAGTGGCCGGTGGGATTTACCCACACCGATCCCAAGAGGTTGGTGAACAAAATTAGGGCACATGGAATGGGAGGTAATATACTAGCATGGATTGAGAATTGGTTAACAGACAGAAAACAAAGAGTAGGGATAAACGGGTCTTTTTCAGGATGGCAGGCTGTGACTAGTGGGGTACCGCAAGGATCGGTGCTTGGGCCCCGGCTATTCACAATCTACATCAATGATTTGGATGAGGGGACTAAATGTAGCATTTCCAAATTTGCTGATGACACAAAGCTAGGTGGCAGTGTCAGTTGTGAAGAGGATGTGAAGAAGCTTCAAGGGGATCTCGACAGGCTCAGTGAGTGGGCGAGAACATGGCAGATGGAATATAACGTGGATAAATGTGAAGTTATCCACTTTGATAGAAAAAACAGAAAGACAGAGTATTTCCCAAATGGTGAAAGATTGGGGAATGCAGATGCTCAAAGGGACCTGGGTGTCCTTGTACATGAGTCACTGAAAGTGAATGTGCAGGTGCAGCAAGCCATTAGGAAGGCAAATGGTATGCTGGCCTTCATTACAAGAGGATTTGAGTACAGGAGTAAAGAAGTCTTACTCCAATTATATAGGGCCTTGGTGAGACCACACCTGGAGTACTGTGTACAATTTTGGTCTCCTTACCTAAGGAAGGATATACTTGCCATAGAGGGAGTGCAACGAAGGTTCACGAGATTGATTCCTGGGATGGCGGGACTGTGGTATGAGAAGAGATTGAGTAAACTAGGCCTGTATTCTCTTGAATTCAGAAGAATGAGAGGGAATCTTATTGAAGCATACAAAATTATTACAGGGCTTGATAGGGTGGATGCTGGGAGAATGTTACCCTTGGCTGGAGAGTCTAGAACCAGGGGCCACAGCCTCAAGATAAAGGGTAGGCCATTCAGGACTGAGATGAGAAGAAATTTCTTCACACAGAGGGTGGTGAATCTTTGGAATTCTCTACCCCAGAGGGCTGTGGAGGCTCAGTCATTGGGTATATTCAAAACAGAAGTCGATAGATTTCTGACTAGTAAGGGCATCAAGGGATATGACGATAGGGCCGGTGAATGGAGTTGAGGCAGAAGATCAGCCATGATCTCATTGAATGGCAGAGCAGGCTCGAAGGGCCGAATGGCCTACTCCTGCTCCTATTTCTTATGTTCTTATGTTCTTATGATCCCAGTGTCTTCCCACAGGTTCCACCGCAGGCTAGCGGGATCCTTACTTAAATATGTAGCTTGACCTTCAATCACATGCGCAGGGCCGTGCTGCAATTTAAACCGAGGACTGCACGCAGAACCCGCCGTGACCTGCCCGCCAGGCCAAAACAAACGTGAGAGAGGATCCATGGCCAGAAGAAGCCCAATTAAAAGGCCCCACGATGAATTTTTAGGCCTCATCAGCCTTGGGCTTCCCCCCCTTCCCCACAACTGCGAGACCCTCAGGCTCCCTCTGCCAACTGCTTACATGAGTACCAGCTAGCCCTTACCGCCCCCCCCACCCCCCACCACCCGGGTTCGGGCAGGAGACTGGCAGGGGCTGATGCAGATGAGGCCAGGGAGTTAAAATCTCCGGGGTCTCACACTGGCAAGGTCCAAACAGTTTGGCGCGTAACTCAGCCCCCTGCCCACACGACTCCCGTGCCAGTTAGAACCAGTAAGGCATCAACAACGCCAAAATTCCAAGGATGCTGGATGTCACGAGGTGAAAGTGTTTTTTTTTTGTAAATTTAATTCTGGACCGGGATCAGATTAAACAAGCACTCTCTGTTTACGCTGAGCATTTATTGCGATCACCAGCGGTCCAATGTAATGAGGGTCTTTTTTTTTACATATATATATATATATATATATATAGATGAAAAGTAATTGAATGATTGAGGCCAGGAAATGTAACACAGCTGTACACACATTTTATGTGGAACAGCGCACGTCGCTTAAATTAATGAATTTAAACTCAAGCGAGTAAATATCCTTTTGGAAAACAATCCACAGATTCATAGCCTCCGGAGACAGGCTCAGATTGCCAACATTGCCAGGGAATATTGAGGCCTGACCATCACTCTGCTGCCGGGCAAAACTCACACGTACTCTGGCACAAGACTGTCTGACTGGCCTCAGTTGACCACTTGGGATCAGGCACAGAGTCATAGGGGGAAAAATTCAGTTGGTTGCGCCTCCCGTTAGCGCCTTAAGAGGGCGCTAATGGGGCGCAAAGCAACTAGCGCCCGGGCGTGGCGATGTTTGCGCCGCTCGCGAAATTAACTAGACATTTTGCGGCGGCGCTAAACACTACCTGCCACGATCTCCTGCGCCGGCAGATCGTGACGTCAGTCAAGTGCGCAACGCCCTGGTAGTGCCCCGGAGCATATATTGAGTGGCGCCCCCTGCCTTACCGCCTGCCGCTAGCAACGACAGGTTGAGGGGAGCGTTTTGCAGTCAGGAAGGGACTGGGGGAGCGCTATTTAAAGGCGACCGCTTCCTGCCTTTTATTGTTGGTGACATTTTTGAACCACGCATTCTGAGAGAGAGAGAGAGACAGACTTCTGGAGAGATTCAACGCTGTGTGAAGGAGTTTTGGGTACTGAGCTGCACTTTGCAGTTTCATTTTGATTTGCCCTTCCTTGTATCGATTTAGAAGAGACTGTGGGTGCTGCACTCTGAGCTCTTTCCCTGGTACTCTCCATTGTTCTTTCCAGCAGATTTGATGTACTGGTCTCTCCAGGCCGAGATTCAAGGCTGCAATGAGCAGGATGTGGATGGGAAGCAAGATCAACCCTCCCCTTTAAGAACTGGCCCGTGCCATTGTGTCTGTGTTCCATTGCTGACTGACATCACATGAGCTTCGCCAGCGTTCTGAGGTAACGCCTTGCTCCTCGGCCTTTGCGCCTTAAGACAGGTGTGAAGCGCCTTATTTAGCGCTCCAATCACCTCCAGGGGCGATAAAAGTCAAGTTTGCAGTCGGAGGCGATAATTAGCGCCAGGCGCTGATCTTTGCGCCCGGCCGATAATTGCGCCCCAAATGGGGCGATACTGAATTTCTCCCCCATAGAGTCAAAAGCGTGGAAATTATGATGAACCAGTATAAAACACTGGTTCGGCCTCAACTGGTGTACTGTGTCCAATTTTGGGCACCGCACTTTAGGAAGAATGCGAAGGCCTTAGAGTTGGTGCAGAAAAGATTTACGAGTATTATTCCAGGGATGAGGGACTTCAGTTATGTGGATAGACTGGAGAAGCTGGGGTTGTTCTCCTTGGAGCAGAGGAGGTTGAGAGGAGATTTGATCGAGGTGTTCAAAATCATGATGGGTCTGGACAGAGTAGAGAGAGAGAAACTGTTCCCATTGGCGGAAGGGTCGAGAACCAGAGGACACAGATTTAAGGTGATTGGTAAAAGAACCAAAGGCGACATGAGAAAAAACTTTTATACGCAGCGAGTGGTTAGGATCTGGATTGCACTGCCTGAAAGGATGGTGGAGGCAGGTTCAATCGTGGCTTTCAAAAGGGAGTTGGATAAGTACCTGAAGGAAAAAAAATTGCAGGGCGACAGAGATAGGGTGGGGGAGTGGGACTAGCTGAAGTGCTCTTGCAGAGAGTCGGCACGGGCTCAACGGGCCGAATGGCCTCCTACTGTGCTGTAACCATTCTATGATTCTATTTCTCTGCAGGACCCGTCTCCCTCCCTCCCTCCCTCTTATCCTTCCGCTAATTTTTCTTTCCTCCCCGCAAAGACGATTAACTTCTTTGACAAGATGTCAGCCGTGGCTCAGTGGGTAAGCACTCTCGCCTCCGGGTCAGAAGGTCGTGGGTTCGAGCCCCATGCGTAGAGATTTGAGCGCACCATCTAGGCTGACACTCCCAGTGCAGTACTGAGGAAGAGATGCACTGTCAGAGGAGCCGTTTTTCAGATAAGACGTTAAATCTGTATCTGTACCAATCTGTCGCTTTTAAAAGCTCTTTAGAATAATCTGGCTTCCATTTCTTCTCCTTAACTTGTTTCTCAGTGAACGCAACAACATGCTCAAAGGGCACTCTCTCACCCTTTGCTAGACATTCTACTACTAGTGTCTGTAACTCTGCATCCTCGCACTTCTTCATTAACTTTGTTTTACATTCTACCCAAAAACTCTCACTCGACATCTTGGTGGACTTTAAAGAGACACTATCTGTTAGAAAACTTAACTTTCCACAAGGACTTTCGTTAGTCAGACGAAAATCCAAGCAAAACTCCCAAGCGCCTGCCTTATGCACAATGGACCTGGTTTCAGTTAATAGTCACAGTCCCATCTGGGGTGCCAATCCCAAAATCTCACAGGTGGGGTGGGGTGTGTTTGTGTTGTGATGCACAAGGCACCGCAGCTGCACGGGAGAGGGTGGATGGACTAGTGTGTCTCTTCCTGACCATCATTTTCATGTTCGTAAGCTGGGTTTGAATGGAGGAGGTGTTTTGGCTCATTTGAACGGAAAATAAAGACTTGCGTTTATATAGAACTTTATCACATCCCTCAGAAACATCTCAACATGCTTCACGTTAATTGACTTACTTTGAAATGCAGTAACTGCTGTTACATCGGTAACTATGATGGCTAAAGGAACAGGAAGAGGCTATTCAGCCCCTCAAGCCTGTTTTGCAATCAATTAGATCATGATCTCTATCTTAACTCCATTTACCCGTCTTGGTTTCATAACGCTTAATACCCTTGCCTAACCAAAATCTATCAATCTCAGTTTTGAAATTTTCAATTGACCCCCCAGCCTCAACAGCTTTTTTGGGGGAGAGAGTTCCAGATTTCCACTACACTTTGTGTGAAGAAATGCTTCCTGACATCACCCCTGAACGGCCAAGCTCTAATTTTAAGGTGATGCCCCCGTTGTTCTGGACTCCCCGCACCAGAGGAAATAGTTTCTCTCCATCTACCCTATCGAATCCTTTAATCATCTTAAACAACTCCCCAAAGTCTTTCCACCATCTACAAGGCACAAGTCAGGAGTGTGATGCAATACTCTCCACTTGCCTGGATGAGTGCAGCTCCAACAACTCTCAAGGTGCTCGACACCATCCAGGACAAAGCAGCCCACTTGATCGGCACCCTATCCACCACCTTAAACATTCACTCCCTCCACCACCGGCGTACCGTGGCTGCAGTGTGTACCATCTACAAGATGCACTGCAGCAACTCGCCAAGGCTTCTTCGGCAGCACCTCCCAAACCTGCGACCTCCTCCACCTAGAAGGACGAGGGCAGCAGGCGCATGGGAACACCACCACCTCCAAGTTTTCCTCGAAGACACACACCATCCTGACTTGGAAGTATATCGGCCGTTCCTTCATCGTTGCTACGTCAGAATCCTGGAACTCGCTACCTCACAGCACTGTGGGAGCACCTTCACCACACGGACTGCAGCGGTTCAAGAAGACGGCTCACCACCACCTTCTCGAGGGCAATTAGGGATGGGCAATAAATGCTGGCCTTGCCAGCGACGCCCACATCCCGTGAATGAATAGCTAAAAACTCAACTAGATCACCCTTGATCTTCTATACTCGAGGGAATACAAGCCTAGTCTATGCAACCTGTCCTCGTAATTTAACCCTTTCAGTCCACAGCAAGATTCCGGAAACAATCATCAGATGAATGATCACTGAATCTGTTTACTGCTATTGGTTCATAGAATCATAGAATCTTAGAGCACAGAAGGAGGCCATTGAGCCAATCATGCCTGTGCCGGCTCTTTGAAAGAGCTATCCTATTAGTTCCATTCCCCTGCTCTCTCCCCGTAGCCCTACAAATATTTCCTTTTCCATATGGCTGAGGGAGGAATGTTGGCCGAGACACCAGAAGAATTCCATATTGAATGGTGCCATTGACATCTACTTGAATCATCAGATCAAGGCCTTGGCTGGCGGAGCAAGTTTCTGAAGGGATGCACCTCCCAACCTTGCGGCTCTCCCTCAGTACTGGAGCGTCAGGCTATATTACATGCTCTAAATTCTGGAGCAGTGCTCGAGTCCACAACCTTCTAGCGCACAGGTGAGAGGCGACCTATCGGCTGAGACAATCTGGCACAGTTGACCTAATGCTTCCAGAATGCCAAGCTTCCCATCTTCCCATTGCAGTGTCGAGCATTTCCTTAAATAAACTGCCCTCAAAACACTCTGCCTGCCATCGTCTTCCTGCTGTTGATCACCCTTTGTGTAAAGAAGTATTTCTCCTTCATAGCCTTGAACCTGTGCCTCCTTGTACTGATCCTCTGCTATATCTGAAAATATGGTTCCAGGCTTACTGTCTCCATCAAATATCCTACGCACCCCTATAAAGTCTCATCTGAAGTATCTCTTTTCGAGGCTGAAGAACCTTGGCTTATTAAATTGTTCCTCACAGCTCATCCTCCTGATACTGGATCAGCCTCTTTGCTGTGAAGAATATTTTGTTTTTAAGGAGGATTAGAATTGAAGAACGGTTGAAAGATTTTCATAGAATCATAGAAATTTACGGCACAGAAGGAGGCCATTCGGCCCATTGTGTCCGCGCCGGCCGACAGAGGGCTATCCAGCCTAATCCCACTTTCCAGCTCTTGGTCCGTAGCCCTGTAGGTTACGGCACTACAAGTGCATATCCAAGTACTTTTTAAATGTGATGAGGGTTTCTGCCTCTACCACCCTTTCAGGCAGTGAGTTCCAGACCACCCACCACCCTCTGGGTGAAAAAAGTTTGCCTCAACTCCCCTCTAATCCTTCTACCAATTACTCTAAATCTGTGCCCCCTGGTTATTGACCCCTCTGCCCAGGAGGGTCGGTAACCAGAGGACACATATTTAAGGTAATTGGCAAAAGAACCAGAGGGGAGATGAGGAGAATATTTTTTTACGCATTCGTGTTGTTGTGATCGGGAATGCACGGCCTGAAAGGGCGGTGGAAGCAGATTCAATAGTAACTTTCCAGAGGGAACCGGATAAATACTTGAAGGCAAAAATTTGCAGGGCTACGGGGAACGAGTGGGGGAGTCGGACTAATTGGATGGCACGATGGGCCAAATGGCCTCTTCCTGTGCTTATCACTCTGATTCTGTGTCGCATCTTAATAGTTCCTTATCACATCCTCAGGAAATTCCAAAGTACTTCACATTCTACAAATTACTTTTGAAATGTAATTGCTGTTGTCAATCGATTCCACAAACGGCAAATGAGATGAATGACCACTTAATCTGAAGTTAGTTAAGGGAGGAATGTTGGACAGGAGAGCCTGAGAACTCTCTGCTCTTCTTGAAATCGTGTCGCAGGATTTTTTTTTATCAACATCCATATGAACAGGGAGCTGGGGCCTCGCTTCAACATCGCATCAAAGAATGGAAGCATAGACAATGTTGCACACCCTCTCAGTAGTGCATTGCAGTGCCCTCCGGATTATGCGTCCAATACTGGAGTGGGGATTGAACCCACAACCTTCTGCGTCAGAGACAAGATAGTACCCACTGCCTTACTCTTCACTGTGATGTGTGGCTAGCAGTGTCGATCTCGGCTGCCATCTCCTCATTACATCTCTGGCCAAGCGATTTGGAGCTCAGCACATTCCTCTAACTCACAGCGGGGCGGTGGGATCGGTGCCAGCTTTTAGAAAAGGTTAAAAATTAATCTTGTAGCCTGGTTGATAAACTTTTAAGGTTAGCTGGCAGTTATACTGCAGTCAGCGTGAAACTAATGTATAAAGAAAAAAAAGGAACTAGCGTCTTTGACGACCTCAGGACGTTCAATGAAGCACTTCTTAAAGGTTAGTCACTGTTGTAACATCGCAAATACGGCAGTTAGTTTGCGCACAGCAAGGTTCCACAAACAGCAATGTGATAATGATCAGGTAATCTGTTTTTAGTGATGTTGATTGAGGGGTAAACATTGGCCAGGACACTGGGGAGAATCCCCTGCTCTTCTCTTCTTCTAAACAGTGCTAGTGGGATCTTTTACATCCGCCTGAAAGAGCAGACTGGATCTTGGTTTAACGTCTCATCTGAAAGACAGCACCTCCGACAGTGCAGCGCTCCCTAGCCCCGCACTGGAGTGTCAGCCTAGATTTTTGCGCTCAAGTCCCTGGAGTGGAACTATGAACCCACAACTGTCTGACCCAAAGGCGAGGGTGCTACCCACTGAGCCACTGGCCGCTCAGGGGTCCTATACAAGGCTCTAACTTAACCGGGAACTGACTGAACCCGGCAAAGAGGCAAGAGTCACCTTATGGACTCACTGAGGCCAGGTGATGAGGCACCAATCCCAAAGATACAAATCGGCTTCTTACCTGAGGATCGATTCACTTGACAGCACGAACCACCTTTTCCTCGCTCACGCAGAGGTCAAGTCTTTCGAGTCAGCGCCCCCCGCCGCCCCCACCCCGCTCCCCCCCTTTCCATCATTCATCGCAAACAGAGCAACTGTTTTCCGAGAGAGCCGGCTTCCTTCGGAGGTCTGGCCTGCTGATTCTCAGACCTCATTACACAGCACTGCTGCGATACGTGGCCTGGTCGGTGCTGCCCAATTGAAACAGGCTGCTGGATCCTCCAACCAGCTGAACCCCCCCACCCCCAAAAAAAAGTAGTGAACCTGGGGGGGCTTCTCGTTAGCTTGCTTGAGAGGAGGCTGATTGGCGGAAGAGAACTGCAGCCCCGGGGTCCCGGCTTGATGTGGTTAACGAGACGCCCATTATACAAATTACTTTTTACAACCCAATTACAGAAGGATATTTCTCCTGCTGCCAAAAGCGAGGTGTTGCTGGCGTTCCATCTATTCACAACTCTTAGACGTCTGGTTAATAAATACTCCCTGGAAAAATAACACGCAACACAGCCTCAAGACCTTTTTGTTTTTTACGGCTGATTAGAATTTTTCGCTCTGTCTGATCTGCAGTGATCCTACCCCACATCTCCCCCTGATATTTTTTTTTCTTCCATTTATTTCCTCTTGAGGCTTTTCAGTAAAATCGCTGCTGTGTTATTGAATTTTGCTCATTAATAAAAAAAAAAATCAAATCCCCATTTTTTGGATTGTGGCCCAGAAAAGCACAAAAGTTAATTCTAATGCTGCAGTTAGGAATGAGTATCAGATGGGGTTAAGCGGTGTTGTGTTGATCATGCGAGTGACCCAGAACCAAATACAGCGTGCAGACCTGTTTTTTTTTTTTAACGGCTGTCTGTTCTCTGAGGAACATTCGGAACTTGCGTAGGCCAGTCAGCCCCTCGAGCCTGCTCCACCATTCATTTAGATCATGGCTGATCTGAATCTTAACTCCATCGACCCGCCACCGTTCCGAAACCCTTAATACCCTTTGCCTAACAAAAATCTATCAATCTCAGTTTTGAATTTTTCAATTGACCGCCCCCCCCCCCAGCCTCAACAGTTTTTTGGAGGAGAGAGTTCCAGATTTCCACCACCCTTTGTGTGAAGAAGTGCTTCCTGACATCACCCCTTGAACGGCCTGGCTCTAATACTAATTCATGGGCGTTCTTCCTTTATTCCCCTAATGTTTTTTTCATCTCTTGTGTCTCTCGTTAACGTAGTAAAACGTCCCAAGGTGCTTCACAGGAGCGATTACCAAACAAAATTTGTGGCCCTGCCAAATAAGGAGATATTAGGACAGGTGATCAAATGTTTCGTAGAATCATAGAATGGTTACTGCACAGAAGGAGGCCATTCGGCCCGTCGAGCCCGTGCCGGCTCTCTGCAAGAGCACCTCAGCTAGTCCCACTCCCCCGCCCTTTCCCCGTAGCCCTGCAATTTTTTTCTTTCAGGTACTTATCTAATTCCCTTTTGAAAGCCATGATTGAGTCTGCCTCCACCACCCTCTCAGGCAGTGCATTCCAGATCCTAACCACTCACTGTGTAAAAAAGTTTTTCCTCATGTCGCCTTTGGACCTTCTGCCAATCACCTTAAATCTGTGTCCTCTGGTTCCCGACCCTTCCGCCAATGGCAACAGTTTCTCTCTATCTACTCTGTCTAGACCCCTCATGATTTTGAACACCTCTATCAAATCTCCTCTCAACCGTCTCTGTTCTAAGGAGAACAACCCCAGTTTCTCCAGTCTATCCACGTAACTGAAGTCCCTCATCCCTGGAACCATTCTTGTAAATCTTTTCTGCACCCTCGCTAAAGCCTTCCTAAAGTGCGGTGCCCAGAATTGGACACAATACTCCAGTTGACACCGAACCAGTGTTTTATAAAGGTTCATCATAACTTTCTTGCTTTTGTACTGTATGCCTCTATTTATAAAGCCCAGGATCCTGTAAGCTTTTTTAACCGCTTTCTCAACCTGCCCTGCCACCGTCAACGGTTTGTGCAAATATACCCCCAGGTCTCTCTGCTCATGCACCCCCTTTAGGATTGTACCCTTTTATATTGCCTCTCCTCGTTCTTCCTACTAAAATGTATCATTTCGCACTTTTCTGCATCAAACATCATCTGCCATGTGTCCGCCCATTTCACCAGCCTGTCTATGTCTTCTTGAAGTCCATCACTATCCTCCTCACTGTTCACTATACTTCCACGGTTTGTGTCATCTGCAAAAATGTTTGGTCGAAGAGGTAGGTTTTAATGAGCATCTTAAAGGAGGAGGGAGAGGTAGAGAGGCGGAGAGGTTTAGGGAGGGAATTCCAGAGCTTGGGGCCCAGACAGATGAATGCATGGCCACCGATGGTGGAGCGATGCAAATTGGAAATGTGCAAGAGGCCAGAATTGGAGGAGCGCGGGGATCTCGGATGGTTGTAGAACTGGAAGAGGTTACAGAGATAGGGAGGGGTGAGGCCTTGGTGGGATTTGTACATGAGGATGAGAATTTCAAAATCGAGGCGTTGCCGGACAGGGGGCCAGTGAGCACAGGGGTGACAACACAACGGGCCTTGGAGCGGCATACAGGATACGGGCATTGGATGAGCTTAGGTTTATAGAGGTCCAACGAGCCTGCACCATCAAACCGTCCCCAAACCTCCACCTCCGCCCACAGCCACCCAATCTCCTGGGGAAATTCACCCCCCTCTCTCTCTGCCCCTACACTTGCTTAAAAACCTGTTACATCTCCAACTTTTTCCAGTTCTGACCAAGGCTCATCGACCTGAAACGTTAACTCTGTTTCTCTCTCTACAGATGCTGCCTGACCCGCTGAGTGTTTCCAGCATTTCCTGTTTTTTATTTCAGATTTCCAGCATCCGCAGTATTTTGCTTTCGTATATAATACGAACACGTTGGCTAACGTGCGAATAATAGCATGTGGAGCCCAAATGGGCCTGTATATTTAACTGCTGATTCGTAAGCATGTTCAGAGGGCTCTCCTTCGATGTCTCAGCAGGTTTACCCAGTGAGTCGCTGCCCAGGGTCCAGGCTCCATCGCTGGCCTGAGTTCAGCTGATCTCATGCTGGAACACCACAGTTGGCCTCGGAGACCGTGGGCCGGGGAGGTGAACATCAATCAATCTGCTCCTGATTGCTCTCCAGTGACCTCTGCCCAAAGTACGAGTGTACGGGCGTCGGCCAAAGGCAGGATCGGGCTTGACTGTGCTGGCCCTCATGGTCAAATAGCCTGCCAACATCCACCGTAAAGACGCTAAAAATTTGTACAAGGAATTGGAGGTCATGCAGCTCCCATGGAACTGTACCCCAGCAAGAGCCAGCACCTTCATAGAATCGTAGAAAATTACAGCACAGGAGAACATAAGAATATAAGAAATAGGAGCAGGAGTAGGCCATTCGGCCCTTTGAGCCTGCTCCACCATTCAATGAGATCATGGCTGATCTTCGACCTTAACTCCATTCACCGGCCTTATCGCCATAACCCTTGATGCCCTTACTAGTCAGAAATCTATTGACTTCTGTTTTGAATATACCCAATGACTGAACCTCCACAGCCCTCTGGGGTAGAGAATTCTAAAGATTCACCACCCTTCTGTGTGAAGAAATTTCTTCTCATCTCAGTCCTGAATGGCCTACCCTTTATCTTGAGGCTGTGGCCCCTGGTTCTAGACTCCCCAACTAAGGGAAACATTCTCCCAGCATCCACCCTATCAAGCCCTGTAATAATTTTGTATGCTTCAATGAGATCCCGTCTCATTCTTCTGAATTCAAGAGAATACAGGCCTAGTTTACTCAATCTCTTCTCATACCACAGTCCCGCCATCCCAGGAATCAATCTCGTGAACCTTCGTTGCACTCCCTCTATGGCAAGTATATCCTTCCTTAGGTAAGGAGACCAAAATTGTACACCGTACTCCAGGTGTGGTCTCACCAAGGCCCTATATAATTGGAGTAAGACTTCTTTACTCCTGTACTCAAATCCTCTTGTAATGAAGGCCAGCATACCATTTGCCTTCCTAATGGCTTGCTGCACCTGCACATTCACTTTCAGTGACTCATGTACAAGGACACCCAGGTCCCTTTGAGCATCTGCATTCCCCAATCTTTCACCATTTAGGAAATACTCTGCCCTTTCTGTTTTTTCTATCATAGTGGATAACTTCACATTTATCCACATTATATTCCATCTGCCATGTTCTCGCCCACTCACTGAGCCTGTCGAGATCCTCTTGAAGCCTCTTCACATCCTCTTCGCAACTGACACTGCCACCTAGCTTTGTATCATCAGCAAATTTGGAAATGTTACATTTAGTCCCCTCATCCAAATCATTGATATAGATTTTGAATAGCTGGGGCCATTCGGCCCCTCGTGCCTGTGCTGGCTCTTTGAAAGAGCAGTCCTGCTTAGTCCCAATCCCCCCGCTTTTTGTCCGTATCCCTGTAAGTTCCTCATCCTCCCGAACCCGTCCAACTCCCTTAAAATTATTGATGGAATCAGCTTCCACTACCTTTTCAGGTCGAGCGTTCCCGATCCCCACAACTCTCCGAGTGAAACAATTTCTCCTCATCCCCCCTCTGGATCGTTTGCCAATGATTTTAAAACTATGACCTCTAGTTATTGATCCACTCGCCAGAGGGAATAGTTTTCTTCTCTCTACTCTATCAAAACCTCTCATCATCTTGAAAACCTCTATTAGGTCACCTCTTAACCTTCTCTGTTCCAAGGAGAACAGTCCGAACTTTTCCAACCTCTCCTCACAATTGAATTCCTCATCCCTGGTGACATCCTGGTCAACCTCCTCTGTACCCTTTCTAATGCCTTTACATCTTTCGCAAGGGAAGGGGATAACACAGGCTGAGAAAATTAGCGAGGGGGGGGAAAGTCCCAACGTCATCTGCTGCAATCTCTGGGGGTAAAGTTTCCGCTTCGGGCGCAATCGGGAAATTGCGCCCAAAATGCGCTTGAAGTTGCGCTGGGTAGGGTAGGCTGGAGTCTGATGGGGAGCTGACACCAAAGTACACCTGGGAATCCCTGGCCCAAGACCGCACAAAGTGGAGGAGAAACATCCGGGAAGGCGCCGAGAGCAAGCGGAAGCAGCGCACGTCAACCCAAGCACCCCATCCCACCCGCCCCTTCAACCACCGTCTGCCCCACCTGTGACAGAGACTGTAGGTCCCGCATTGGACTCATCAGTCACCGGAGAACTCATTTTTAATGTGGAAGCAAGTCAGCCTCGGTTCCGAGGGACTGCCTAAGAAGACTGCTGCCACTTTGGGCATTGACTCGGAGCAGAAACGACGGCCCATTGAAGCGATGTAACTGCAGACCAAGGCTGGAATCCATTAGCGCCAGTCTGTATTCACAAGGGATGGTGCGGGGCGGGGGGGGGGGGGGGGGAGTGGTCTGTAGTCCACAACACGACAACAACAGTACCACAGTAAGACGGGTAACTATGATGAGCGCCAGTCCTTTCTGCTCCTGTTTATCCCGATCATCGACACGCAAACACAAACTGATAAATCTACACTTAATGATAGCAGTGACTCCGACATAAATGTTTATCTTCGAAGCTATCAGATCTACTCCAAGTTCTGTTTAAACATTTATACTGGGGGAAGCGGGGGTTGGAGAAAATATTCCCCAGCCAATTGAGACCTTTTAAGATGGAATTCTCCGAGGGAACTGTTTAGCTTTAAAGACTTTTTAGTCTTTTATTTATATAAAAGAAAAACATCTCTTGCAGCCGTTGGATTTCAGTCGGTTTGATCCCTGCTCTGCTCACACTCTGTCTCAAGGTTAACAACAGAACCTGTCCTCGAGGGTTTGGCTGCTCTCTCTGTCAGTTGCCATGAAGTTAAGGTTTGCCATCCCTCCAGGATTGGCCTGGAGTCTCCAGGAATTCACTGCTGTGAGCAACATCCCGGGAGAAAAATCATTTGTCGCTTCTGTTCATTATTTATCAAAATATTGGAGGTGGGGTGGGGGGGAAAGAAAAGGCTGTTTGACCCAGAGTCAAGAATCGTCCAAGCGGGGAACGAAGAGTCTGTTGGCTTTGGCATGGGAAGGCGGGGGGGGGGGGGGGGGGAGGGGTGGGTGGGGGGGGTGGGGGCCGCCAGGATAGGCGTGTCAGGCAACCAATGGCTGGGGTGTGGGGGGCGGAGCACCGCCAGGATAGGCGTGTCAGGCAACCAATGGCGAGGGTGTGGGGGGGGGGCGGGGCACCGCCAGGATGGGCGTGTCGGGCGACCAATGGCGAGGGTGTGGGGGGGGGCGGGGCACCGCCAGGATGGGCGTGTCGGGCGACCAATGGCGAGGGTGTGGGGGGGCGGGGCACCGCCAGGATGGGCGTGTCGGGCGACCAATGGCGAGGCTGTGGGGGCGGGGCGGTTGGAGGCAGGAGGTCATGTGATGAAACCTCCAGGAATAGGCCCAACCAGAGTTGGCGACTCCTAGGTTGGCCAAGAAGAGGAATTTACTTGTATCCCTTTCCTACTGACTCCTTTCAGAATTGAGTGGGCTTGGATCAGCTCCAAACCATACACTTCCAAAAGGAATATAACAGCAAAGAGCTCGCCCTCCAGAGAGATGATCAAGATAAACAGAAGGAGATCCCCCAGAGTTTGTTGTTTGACTCGCTAACGTTTTATTTAAAAATGTTGTTTTCAGCTACTAACTGGTGACGAGATATGGTTCCGTCAGCTCTGACAGCCCTTCCACACTTCCGAGCAGCGGTCGTTCTCGAAGCGCGAGTCTGGCGAGTGAATGTTTGGAAGCTATTCTACAGTGGTAGGCATCACGGGGTACCCGATGCCGTCTTTCCCCGCAGTCCGCTCGCACACACTTTGCGAGCAAGGGTTGCTTGATAATGATCAGGCACTGCCTGGCAGGAACAGTCGAATTATTTGGTGTGCATTACATGATAAGAAAAAACAACTTATATTTATACAGCGCCTTTAACATACTAAAACATCCCAAGGCACCTCACAGAAGCGATTATCAAACTAGATTTGACACCGAGCCACATAAGGAGATATTAGGGCAGGTGACCAAAAGCTTGGTCAAAGAGGTAGGTTTTAAGGAGCGTCTTAAAGGAGGAAAGAGAGGCAGAGAGGTTTAGGGAGGGAACTCCAGAGCAGCTGAAGGCACGGCCGCCAATGGTGGAGCGGTGAAAATCAGGGATGCGCAGGAGGCCAGAATTGAAGGAGCGCGGAGATCTCGGGGGGGCTTACAGAGACAGGGAGATGGGCGAGGCCATGGAGGGATCTGACAACAAGGGTGAGAGTTTTAGAATTTGAGGCGTTGGCGGACAGAGAGCCAATGGAGGTCAGCGAGCACAGGGTGAATGGGACTCGGTGCGAGTTAGGACACGGGCAGCAGGGTTTTGGCTCCGCTGGTTCCTATTGAAAGAAAGAAAGACTTGCCTTTCTATAGCGCCTTTCCTGACCCACCGGACGTCTCAAAGCGCTTTACAGCCATTGAAGTACTTTTGAAGTGTAGTCACTGTTGTAATGTAGGAAACGCGGCAGCCAATTTGCGCACAGCAAGCTCCCACAAAAAAAAATGTGATAATGACCAGATAATCTGTTTTTGTTATGTTGATTGAGGGATAAATATTGACCAGGACACCGGGGATAACTCCCCTGCTCTTCTTCAAAATAGTGGCCATGGGATCTTTTACATCCACCTGAGAGAGCAGACGGGGCCTCGGTTTAATGTCTCATCCAAAAGACGGCACCTCCGACAGTGCAGCACTCCCTCAGTACTGCACTGGGAGTGTCAGTCCAGCTTTATGGGCTCGAGTCCCTGGAGTGGGACTGGAACCCACAACCTTCTGACTCAGAAGCGAGTGTGCTGCCCACCGAGTCACAGCTGACACTCCGTCAAGTGGGGGGGGGGGCGGGGGATCAGACATCAACGAGGAGGTTAAAGGTGAGCCAGATTCTGCTGAGTGATTCCCGAGAATTCCGAGCACGAGGATTAATAAACAAAAACAACACACATACTTTGCAACAGGTGTCATTCCGAAATGTGTGCCAATGAGGACGTGCACACTGAGCTTATATTTTCCTCTCGTTTTAGTTTTAAGAGTAGGCGTGAGTATAAAATGAGGAATTCTGATATATACTGACCTCTACCACTTCACTATAGTTAGAAACCAGGGGAACATACCCCTTAACGAACAGGAATAAATTAACAGAGCCTCGACACAGTGCTTCGAAACACTTACCTTTCATTGAACCGCGAATTCCTGATCCCGCCTCACTCTTTGGTCTCGGAAGGTAACAGCGCCCTCCAGTGGCTAGATGCAAAACCTACTTCGACTTTCACAGTCAGAGGGGTTGAAATTGGTGCGTGTTGCACCCGTTTTTTTCTTGGGGGCCTAGAACGCTAACCAATTTAGCACTGGGATGACCCGCGCCCGGATCTGTTGTGCCCTTTTTTTTCTGGCACCACGGACGGTTGCCCAAGACAGGCGTTATAGACCCCGTGCCTAACGCACATTGAAGGAACACTCCGTAACACATAGAAACATAGAAAAATAGGAGCAGGAGTAGGCCATTCGGCCCTTCGAGCCTGCTCCGCCATTCAATATGATCATGGCAGGTCCTCTATCTCAATACCATATTCCCGCTCTCTCCCCAGACCACTTGATGCCTTTTGTGTCTAGAAATCTATCTATCTCCTTCTTAAATATATTCAGTGACTTGGCCTCCACAGCCTTCTGTGGTAGAGAATTCCGCAGGTTCACCACCCTCCGAGTGAAGAAATTTCTCCTCATCTCAGTCCTAAATGTCCTACCCCGTATCCTGAGACTGTGACCCCTCGTTCTAGACCCCCCAGCCAGGGGAAACATCCTCCCTGCATCCAGTCTGTCTAGCCCTGTTAGAATTTTATACGTTTCAATGAGATCCCCTCTCATTCTTCTAAACTCTAGTGAATACAGGCCTAGTCGACCCAATCTCTCCTCATACGACCGTCCTGCCATCCCAGGAATCAGTCTGGTGAACCTTCGCTGCACTCCCTCTATGGCAAGTATATCCTTTCTTAGGTAAGGAAAAATCAGTTCACGGTGAGCGAGGGCTGGTGTTGGAACCTAACAACAATTTACGACCTATGGGAGTGAGAGTCCACAGTTTCAATTGTTCCCTTCCTGGGCCGGAGAGGCTGGGTGGCATTGCTGGGATAGAAACCTCCTCATTACGCGGGGGAGGTTGAGAGCGAGCTGCCGTTTGCGCGAGGCTAACGGCGGAAGGGCACAAATCGATGAGCAATTTGTGGCGATTCGCAACTCACGGGGTATCTCTTCCACGCCACAAACTGCTGGACATTTTACACACTATTAACGGTGAGCACCATTAAACTCGCCAGCAAGTTGTGGCCCCTTTATCTTTTCACCTTTGGAGTCTGGGTTCCAATCCAACCTAGATCGAGAGGTGAAGGTCTACTTTTGCTCATTAGCGGTAAGGATCCGTTGTCAAATGAAGGGTTTAGATCGAGTAAGTAAGGAGAAACTGCTTCCAATGGCTGAAGGGTCGATAATGAGAGGGCGCAGATTTAAGGTGATTGTCCAAAGAACCAGAGGCGACATGAGGAAAATTTTCTTACGCAGCGAGTGGTTAGGATTTGGAATGCGCTGCCTGATAGGGCGGTGGATACAGAGTCAATAGTAGCCTTCAAAAGGGAATTGGATAAATACTTGAAGGAGAAAAAATTGCAGGGATATGGGGAAAGAGCCGGGGAGTGGGACTAACTGGATTGCTCTTCCAAAGTGCCGTGGGATCTTTTACATCCACCTGATAAGGTAGATGGGGCCTCAGTTTAACGTCTCATCCAAAGGAGGGTACCTCCGGCAGTGAATCACTCCCTCAGTAATTCTCTTCTTCTTCTTAGGCAGTCCCCCGGAGTCCAGGATGACTTGCTTCCATTTGGTATGCTGACCTTCATTACAAGAGAATTTGAGTACAGGAGTAAAGAAGTCTTACTGCAATTATATAGGGCCTTGCTGAGACCACACCTGGAGTACTGTGTACAGTTTTGGTCTCCTTACCTAAGGAAGGATATACTTGCCATAGAGAGAGTGCAACAAAGGTTCACGAGATTGATTCCTGGGATGGCGGGACTGTGATATGAGAAGAGATTGAGTAAACTAGGCCTGTATTCTCTTGAATTCAGAAGAATGAGAGGGAATCTCATTGAAGCATACAAAATTATTACAGGGCTTGATAGGGTGGATACTGGGAGAATGTTTCCTTTGGCTGAGGAGTCTAGAACCAGGGGCCACAGCCTCAAGATAAAGGGTAGGCCATTCAGGACTGAGATGAGAAGAAATTTCTTCACACAGAGGGTGGTGAATCTTTGGAAATCTCTACCCCAGAGGGCTGTGGAGGCTCAGTCATTGGGTATATTCAAAACAGAAGTCGATAGGCTTCTGACTAGTAAAGGCATCAAGGGATATGGCGATAGGGCCGGTGAATGGAGTTGAGGCAGAAGATCAGCCATGATCTCATTGAATGGCGGAGCAGGCTCGAGGGGCCGAATGGCCTACTCCTGCTCCTATTTCTTATGTTCTTATGTTCCAATATTGTGGGTTCTAAGGTGACTAATGAGTCCTGTGCGGGATCTACAGACTCTGCCACAGGTGGGGCAGGTAGTGGTTGAAGGGACGAGTGGGTGGAGTGCTCGGTTTGTCATACGCTCCTTCCGCTGTTTGTACTTGGCCTCCGTGTGCTCCCGACATAGAAACTCAAAGTGTTCGGCGCCTTCTCCAATGCTTCTCCTCCAATTTGAGCGGTCTTGGGCCAGGGATTCCCAAGAGCCGATGAGGATGTTACATTTTTTTCAAGGAGGCTTTGAGGACGTCGTTGAAGCGTTTTCTCTGCCCTCCTGGAAATCGCTTGCCGTGACGGAGCTCGGAGTAAAACGCTTGTTTCGAGAGACTTGTATCAGGCATGCGGAGAATGTGGCCCGTCCATCGGAGCTGGTTGAGCGTGCTCAATGCCTCAATGCTGGGGATGTTGGCTTGAGAGAGATCACTGACATTGGTACGCCTATCCTGCCAATGGATTTGCAGGATTTTGCGGAGGCAGTGTTGGTGATACTTCAGGTGTGGCTCAGTGGGTAGCGCTCTCGCCTCTGAGTCAGAAGGTTGTGGGTTCAAGTCCCACTCCAGGGACTTGAGCACATAATCCAGGTTGACACTCCAGTGCAGTACTGAGGGAGTGCCGCACTGTCGGAGGTGCCGTCTTTCAGATGAGACATTAAACCGAGGCCCCGTCTGCTCTCTCAGGTGGATGTAAAAGATCCCATGGCACTATTTCGAAGAAGAGCAGGGGAGTTATCCCCGGTGTCCTGGCCAATATTTATCCCTCAACCAACATAACAAAAACAGATGATCTGGCCATTAACACATTGCTGTTTGTGGGAGCTTGCTGTGTGCAAATTGGCTGCCGCGTTTCCTACATTACAACAGTGACTACACTTCAAAAGTACTTCATTGGCTGTAAAGCGCTTTGGGATGTCTGGTGGTTGTGAAAGGCACTATATAAATGCAAGTCTTTCTTTTTCTCCAGTGCTTTGAGGTGCCCACTTTACGCTGTCCATGTCTCTGAGGCATACAGGAGGGCGGGTGTCACTGCTGCTCTGTAGACCATGAGCTTGGTGCCGGGTTTGAGGACACTCCCTGAGTACTGCACTGGGAGTGTCGGCCCAGATTACACGCTCAAATCTCTGGAGTGGGAATTGAACCAAAACTACCAACTGAGCCACGGCTGACACCTGAGCTTCAAATCTACGTCTGGCTGGGCTATGCCTGACCTGGGCCTGGGGTGACAACTGACCTTCCCCTCTCCCACACTGACACCATCGAAAAGCACAGAACCCATTGCCCGGCCCCCAACACCCACCACCCACCCCTGCCCCCACCCCGCAAAAAAAAAGGATGCGTTGAGATTGGATCTCAATTATGGCTGAACAAAATATAATACCACTGAAAGTAAAATGGAAGGGGGCTTGTGAGTGCAGCCAGGTTATGAAGGATTTGCCAGCCCATCTAATCAACGTTGGCCAAAATAGTCTGGGCGATGGCCAGCACTGAGTAAGTGAGCAGTGTGGACAGATGGTGAAGTGTTTTTAACAGAAATTGTTACATGCCTATTTAAAAACAGCAAGGTGGAAACCGGACACCTTCTATTTTGACACAGTCAGATGCTCTGTCTTCTTAGGCGACTCTCTTGAAGAGTCATTTTCAAAGTCTGTGACATACAAGCTGACTTGTGACTTCCGAACAGATAATATTCCCTGGAATGATAGGTACTTGCAATTTTTTTTTTCCCGAAAGCCAAGCTGGTAAATGTTCCCGTGATCACTCCAGCTTCACACTCAGCCAGTTAAACAACAGCAACAACACCTTATATTTGTGTAGTGCCTTTAACCTAGTAAAACGCCCTGAGGCGCTTCACAGGAGCGATTATCAAACAAAATTTGACTCCGAGCCACATCAGGAGAAATTAGGGCAGGTGACCAAAAGCTTGGATAAAGAGGCGGGCTTTAAGGAGCGTCGTGAAGGAGGAAAGAGAAAGGTAGAGAGGCGGAGAGGTTTAGGGAGGGAATTCCAGAGCTTAGGGCCTCGGCAGCGGAAGGCACGGCCGCCAATGGTGGGGGTGGGGGGGGGGGGGGCGAAGGAAATCGGGGGATGCTCAAGAGGCCAGAATTGGAGGAACTCAGAGTTCTTGGAGTATAGTTTATACCCCTGAGAGGCAAGAGCTCTACTTGCCAAAAAAACCCAGCCATGGACGACTAAAGAGGTGAGGGACAGCAGAAAACTAAAAGAAATTGCAGACAAAAAAATGCAAGAAATAGCACAGATCCTGGCGAATGCGAAAGATACAAAGAACAGCAAAGGGTCACAAAACACAGTAAGAGCTACAAAAAGGGAGTATGAAAAGAAACTTGCAAGGGATATCAAAATCAACACATAGAATTTTTACAGTTACATTAGGAAAAAGAGGGTGGTCAGGAGCAATGTTGACCCCTTAAAAACTGAGAGCGGTGATATTGTCAATGATAATGAGGAAATGGCGGGCATGTTGAATAATTACTGTGCGTCAGTATTTACAGTAGAAGGAGGAGGATAGCATGCCAGAAATCCCAAGGAAACTGAATATTGAATCGGGCACAGGGACTCAATAAAATTAACATAAGTAAAGTAATAGTAATGAAGAAAATAATGGCACTAAAGAGTGACAAATCCCCAGGACCAGATGATTTCCATCCCAGGGTTTTAAAGGAAGTAGGTGAGCACATTTCAGATGCCCTAACTATAATCTTCCAAAGTTCTCTCGATTCAGGAACCGTTCCTTTAGATTGGAATGTTTTGCATGTCACTCCGCTATTTAAATATGGTGAGAGAGGGAAACCAGGGAATTATAGACCAGTTAGCCTAACATCTGTTGTCGGGAAATTACGAGAGTCTATAATTAAGGATAGGGTGACTGAACACCTCAAAAATTTTCTGTTGATGAGAGAGAGCCAGCATGGATTTGTGAAAGGTATTTCATGCCTGGCGAACCTGATTGAATGTTTTGAGGAGGTGACTAAAGTAGTGGACAGGGAGTGGAGCCGGCACTCCACGGGGGGGCTGAAGAGGAGGCCGGGGGCGACAACGGGGGCAGGTGCTGGCAGGCGGCCAGCAACAAAAATGGCCGCCTGGCACCTCGCCTTTAATTAGCGCCGCCCCGGCCGCAGGTCGGCCCCCCCTGACCCTGTCGGACATAGCGTCCGGCAGTAAGTCAGGGGGTGCTACCGAAGATCGTGGCCGGGTTGCAAGTGGGGCGCTGCGCACGGCGATGACGTCATCGCCGGCGGCACAGCGCCGCGGGGTGCTAACGGTTACCGCCGCTGCTAACCTCCCGCTGAATTTCGCGGGAGGCGTTGGCGGCGCAGCACCCGGGAGCGAGTTGCTTTGCGCCCCGTTAGCGCCCGGGAGGCACAAAGCAACCGAATTTTCCCCCCAAAGTGAATGGGCAAAACTGTAGCAAATGGATTTCATTGTAGGCAAAATGTGAGGTCATCCACTTTGGACCTAAAAAGGATAGAACAGGGTACTTTCTAAATGGTGAAAGGCTAAAAACAGTGGATGTCCAAAGAGACTTGGGGGTCCAGGTACATAGATCATTAAAATGTCATGAACAGGTACAGAAAATAATCAAAAAGGCTAATGGGATGCTGGCCTTTATATCTAGAGGACTAGAATACAATGGGGTAGAAGTTATGTTGCAGCTATACAAAACCCTGGTTAGACCACACCTGGAGCACTGTGAGCAGTTCCAGGCATCACACCTTAGGAAGGATATATTGGCCTTGGAGGGAGTGCTGCGTATGTTTACCAGAATGATACCCGGACTTCAAGGGTTAAGTTACGAGGAGAGATTACACAAATTAGGGTTGTATTCCCTAGAATTTAGAAGGTTAAGGGGTGATTTGATTGAAGTTTTCAAGATATTAAGGGGAACAGATAGGGTAGATAGAGAGAAACTATTTCCACTGGTTGGGGAGTCTCGGACTAGGGGGCATAGTCTAAAAATTAGAGCCAGACCTTTCAGGAGTGAAGTTAGGAAACACTTCTACACACAAAGGGTGGTAGAAGTTTGGAACTCTCTTCCGCAAACGACAATTGATGCTAGATCAATTGTTAATTTTAAATCGGAGATTGATAGATTTTTGTTAACCAAAGGTATTAAGGGATATGGGCCAAAGGTGGGTATATGGAGTTAGGTCGCAGATCAGCCATGATCTCATTGAATGGTGGAACAGGCTCGAGGGGCTGAATGGCCTCCTCCATCTTATGCTCCTATCTTCCTATGTTGGAGGATTGTAGAGCTTGTAGGTGGTTACGGCGATAGGGAGGGGGCGAGGGAGGGATTTTAACATGAGGTAAAGAATTTTAAAATTGAGCCGTTGCCGGACCTGGAGCCAATGTAGGTCAGCGAGCACAGGGGTGACGGGTGAACGGGACTCGGTGCGAGTTAGGATACGGGAAGCAGAGCTTTGGATGAGCTGAAGCTTAGGTGGGAGGCCAGCCAGGAGAGTGTTGGTATTTTCAAGTCTGGATGTAACAAAAGCGAGGATGAGGGTTTCAGCAGCGGATGAGCTGAGGCAGTGGCGGAGACGGGCGATGTTACGGAGGTGGAGGTAGCCGACCTCAGTGATGGAAAGGACCGGAGACAGTGGCCTGGGAGGTGGATGGAGTCGATGTTTAGGGTATGGAGTTTGTGGTGGGGACCGGAGACAGTGGCCTGGGAGGTGGATGGAGTCGATGTTTAGGGTATGGAGTTTGTGGTGGGGACTGGAGACAGTGGTCTGGGAGGGGGATGGAGTCGATGGTTAGGGTATGGAGTTTGTGGTGGGGACTGGAGACAGTGGCCTGGGAGAGAGATGGAGTCGATGTTTAGGGTTTAGGGTATGGAGTTTGTGGCGGGGACCGGAGACAGTGGTCTGGGAGGGGGATGGAGTCGATGTTTAGGGTATGGAGTTTGTGGCAGGGACTGGAGACAGTGGCCTGGGAGAGGGATGGAGTCGATATTTAGGGTATGGAGTTTGTGGTGGGGACTGGAGACAGTGGTCTGGGAGAGGGATGGAGTCGATGTTTAGGGTATGGAGTTTGTGGTGGGGACTAGAGACAGTGGTCTGGGAGAGGGATGGAGTCGATGTTTAGGGTATGGAGTTTGTGGCAGGGACTGGAGACAGTGGTCTGGGAGGGGGATGGAGTCGATGTTTAGGGTATGGAGTTTGTGGCGGGGACCGGAGACAGAGGTCTGGGAGGTGGATGGAGTCGATGGTTAGGGTATGGAGTTTGTGGCGGGGACCGGAGACAGAGGCCTGGGAGGGGGATGGAGTCGATGTTTAGGGTATGGAGTTTGTGGCAGGGACTGGAGACAGTGGCCTGGGAGGGGGATGGAGTCGATGGTTAGGGTATGGAGTTTGTGGCAGGGACCGGAGACAGAGGCCTGGGAGAGGGATGGAGTCGATGTTTAGGGTATGGAGTTTGTGGCAGGGACTGGAGACAGTGGTCTGGGAGGGGGATGGAGTCGATGTTTAGGGTATGGAGTTTGTGGCGGGGCCCGAAGTCGAAGGCATCGCAACCAAAACAGAATCCCTGGCGACTTGCAAGCGATTTGTATGTCACCAGGACCACCACCTCCCCCTCGCAGGACACAAGCTATTACTGTTGTGAAGCCTTTTCACCCATGGCCCATGAGGGAATCTCACAATCGTACACGTCACCACTAGAGATGGGCCCGAGCATGGCAGCTGCAATTACGTGGAGGAGCCTTGGTGTTAAAAGCTAGGGGTTAAAAGCCAAGGGCTTCTCCGTGACCGCGGGCTGCACAATATCCAGGAGCACTCAGAGCAAGAGCTGACATCACTGGCCATACATGGAGTAAAGGCTGAACTAATCTTTAAGCTGCACACAAGTCTTATCACTTTCTGATAACGGGGGTCTTGCTTCTGCTCTCACGGTTGACATAGCATAAATAGTTGGAATTCCAGTCTGACTGTTGATAATCTATGGTCATAAACAACAAAACCCAATCTTGATGCCACAGCAGAAGCAATAAGTGCCATTTATGTGGCACGTCACATGCAGTCGTCATGTGATGTTGCTACACGTTGCGCGCCAAAGTAATCTCCCCCCTCCCCTCCATACACTCATGGTCTCGGTACTACTGCCTCATATTTCACATTGTATTTTTCCTTCGACACTTTAGGACCCCGTAATTAAAATTAAAAGAATTTATAGCACTTTTATTATTGTCTCTCGCAAATGTCCCAAAGGTCTTGGCCGTCCAATGGATTGCATCGTGCAGCTGTTCCGTTAGTAAACACTGCAGCCACTTTTCACACAGCAAGATCTCGCAAACGACGAAGAGATAAATATTTTTGGTGGCGTTGATTGAGGGAGGCATGTTGGCTGGGTCCCCAGTAATCTCCACTCTTTTTTTAAGTAACGGCGTCATGGGAGCTGTAACACTACCAGAACAGATGGGGCCTCAGTTTAATTTGGAGGATAGCACTTATGACAATGTAGCATTCCATCTTTAATGCAGTGACAAGCTGGGGTTGTTCTCCTTAGAGCAGAGAAGGTTAAGGGAAAATTTAATGGAGGCGTTCAAAATCATGAAGGGTTTTGATGGAGTAGATAGGGAGAAACTGTTTTCAGTGGCAGGAGGGTCGGTAACCAGAGGACACAGATTTAAGGTGATTGGCAAAAGAGCCAGAGGGGAGATGAGGAGAAATTAGTTTTACGCAACGAGTTGTTGTGATCTGGAATGCGCTGCCTGAAAGGGCGGTGGAAGCAGATTCAATAGTAACTTTCAAAAGGGAATTGGATAAATACTTGAAAAGGAAAACATTTGCAGGGCTGTGGGGATAGAGCAGAGGGAGTGGGACTAATTGGTTTGCACTTTCAAAGAGCTGGCAGAGGCACGATTGGCTGAATAACCTCCTGTGCTGCATGGGGATAGGGCAGGAAAAGTGGAGTTGAGGTCGAAGATCAGCCATGATCTTATTGAATGGCGGAGCAGGCTCGAGGGGCCGCATGGCCTACTCCTGCTCCTATTTCTGAAAGAATCATAGAAATTTATGGCACAGAAGGAGGCCATCCGGCCTATTGTGTCTGTGCTGGCCGAAAGAGAGCTTTCCAGCCTAATCCCACTTTCCAGCTCTTGGTCCGTAGCCCTGTAGGTTACGGCACTTCAAGAGCATATCCAAGTACTTTTTAAATGTGATGAGGGTTTCTGCCTCTACCACCCTTTCAGGCAGTGAGTTCCAGACCCCCACCGCCCTCTGGGTGAAAAAAGTTCTCCTCAACTCCCCTCTAATCCTTCTACCAATTACTTTAAATCTATGCCCCCCTGGTTATTGACCCTTTTGCTAAGGGAAATAGGTCCTTCCTATCCACTCTATCTAGGCCCCTCATAGTTTTATACACCTCAATTAAGTCTCCCCTCCGCCTCCTCTGTTCCAAAGAAAACAACCCCAGCCTATTCAGTCTTTCCTCATAGCTAAAATTCTCCAGTCCTGGCAACATCCTCGTAAATCTCCTCTGTACCCTCTCTAGTGCAATCACATCCTTCTTGTAATGTGGTGACCAGAGCTGCCCGCAGTATTCTAGCTGCGGCCTAACTAGTGTTTTATACACTTCAAGCATATCCTCCCTGCTCTTATATTCTTTGCCTCGGCTAATAAAGGAAAGTGTCCTGTATGCCTTCTTAACCACTTTATCTACCTGTCCTGCTACTTTCAGGGATTTGTGGACATGCACTCCAAGGTCCCTCTGATCCTCTCTACTTCTCAGTGTCCTACCATTTATTGTGTATTCCCTTGCCTTGTTAGCCCTCCCCAAATGCATTACCTCACACTTCTCCGGATTGAATTCCATTTGCTACTTTTCTGCCCACCTGTCCAGTCCATTGATATCTTCCTGTAGTCTACAGCTTTCTTCCTCACTATCAACCACACGGCCAATTTTCGTATCATCTGCAAACTTCTGTATCATGCCCCCTACATTGAAGTCTAAATCATTGATATAAAGCACAAAAAGCAAGGGACCTAGTACTGAGCCCTGTGGAACCCCACTGAAAACAGCCTTCCAGTCACAAAAACACCCGTCGACCATTACCCTTTGCTTCCTGCCACTTATGTTCTTATTCTAAAATAATCTGTTTTAGTGAGGGTGGTTGAGAGATAAATATTGGCCAAGGCAAAAAGAAACTCAGGTCACACTGCAATATTAATGTTTAATCCATTCATCTTTTGCCTGGCTGTTTTAACGGAGTTGTTAACCCATTTGGTGTTAACATTTCCAATGCCTCAGCTAAAATAGGTAGCAGAGTAGAATCATAGAATTGTTACAGCACAGAAGGAGGCCATTCGGCCCGTCGACCCCGTGCCGGCTCTCTGCAAGAGCACTTCAGCCAGTCCCACTCCCCCACCCTTTCCCCGTAGCCCTGCAAATTCTTTTTTCCTTCAGGTACTTATCCAACTCCTTTTTCAAAGCCACAATTGAGTCTGCCTCCACCACCCTTTCAGGCAGTGCATTCCAGATCCTAACCACTCGCTGCGTAAAAAAGTTTCTCCTCATGTCGCCTTTGGTTCTTTTGCCAATCACCTTAAATCTGTGTCCTCTGGTTCTGGACCCTTCCGCCAATGCGAACAGTTTCCCTCTATCTACCCTCATGATTTTGAACTCCTCTATCAAATCTCCTCTCAATCTTCTCTGCGCTAAGGAGAACAACTCCAGCCTTTCCAGTCTATCCACGTATCTGAAATAACTGAGTAATTCTATACGAGTGGCTGGTTGCCTCACACACCAATATCTGAGAGTGTGATTCACCTTCAAAACTCTGCATAGCGAGTGTGAAAAAACAGCGAACAATGTAAAGCTAAAATGAACCTTGAAGTTCACTCGGATCCTGGTATTAATAGCCACAGTGTATGATACAGCAGATTTGGTACTAAGCTAATTGCAGCTCTTGGCTCCTAACGCTGGCTTTAATTAACTCGCTGACCCATATTCCAGCTTAAATCCTGCTGGATGATTCACTGTAGCCTTATTAAACCATGAGTAAAACGTAGCTTCTGAAGATCCCAGCTTTGATCCCTC
The DNA here is from genome assembly GCA_030390025.1 of Squalus acanthias. Lineage (NCBI taxonomy): Eukaryota > Metazoa > Chordata > Chondrichthyes > Squaliformes > Squalidae > Squalus > Squalus acanthias. The sequence continues at coordinate 255,572,331 of CM059425.1, forward strand.
TTCACCCGCCCCCCCAGCCCCCTGTCCCCCAACCTCCCCTTTCCTACATTACGACAGTGACCACACTTCAAAAGTACTTTATTGGCTGTAAAGCGCTTTGGGACGTCCTGTGGTCATGAAAGGCGCTATAGAAATGCAAGCCTTTCTTTCCTTCCTCCAGGGCTGTGCTGAGTTAGTTGCTGTTATCGGCCATGGCATTAAGGGATGTGCGATTGGATCCCAGCACCCCAGAGTGCTGGAGGGCAAAATGAATCAGGGTGTCTGACCCATGAATGAAAGTGCACGTTTGCGCGCATCAAGCAACGATAAAAGGGCCATGATGCCCCTCATCTGCTGGTGTCAGCCGTGGCTCAGTTGGTAGTACTCTCACCTCTGAGTCAGAAGGTCGTGAGTTCATAGTCCAACTTCAGAGACCTGAGCATAAAATCCAGGCTGACACTCCCAGTGCGGTGCGGAGGCAGCGCTGCACTGTTGGAGGTGCCATCTTTCGGATGAGACATTAAACCGAGGCCCCGTCTGCTCTCTCGGGTGGACGTAAAAGATCCCATGGCGCTATTTTGAAGAAGAGCAGGGGAATTCTCCTGGTGTCCTGGCCCAATATTTATCCCTCAATCAACATCACTAAAACAGATTATCTGGTCATTATCACATGACTGGTTGTGGGAGCTTGCTTTGCGTAAATTGGCTGCCGCGTTTCCTACATTACAACAGTGACGACACTCCAAAAAGTACTTCATTGGCTGTAAAGCGCTTTGGGACGTCCTGAGGTCGTGAACGTCTTTCTTTATTGGTTGCCGGAGTGTTATTGCCATCCATGCAAACCACACCCCAGTCGGCATCTGTGGAGAGGTGGGAGCACAGGAGGGAGGGAAATTGAAATTTAACTGCGTTGTTTGAACCGCCCAACAGGAAAAATCTCAATGGGAGTTGGGGGGAGGAGGGCAGTGGGTTGAAGGTCATGTGTGCTTTCCTGTACAACATAGAATTCTTGCAAAGGAGATGGTGGTGAATCCTCTCAAGACTCATAGAATCATAGAATGGTTACAGCACGGAAGGAGGCCATTCGGCCCGTCGAGCCTGTGCCGGCTCTCGGCAAGAGCACTCCAGCTGGTCCCACTCCCTCGCCCTTTCCCCGTGGCCCTGCAATTTATTTTCCTTCAGGTACTTATCCAACTGCCCTTTTGAAAGCCGTGATTGAATCTGCCTCCACCACCCTCTCAGGCAGTGAATTCCAGATCCTAACCACTCGCTGCGTAAAAAAGTTTTCCTCATGTCGCCTTTGGTTCTTCTGCCAATCACCTTAAATCTGTGTCCTCTGGTTCTCGACCCTTCCGCCAATGGGAACAGTTTCTCTCTATCTACTCTGTCCAGACTCCTCATGATTTTGAACACCTCTATCAAATCTCCTCTCAACCGTCTCTGCTCCAAGGAGAACAACCCCAGCTTCTCCAGTCTATCCACGTAACTGAAGTCCCTCATTCCTGGAACCACTCTCGTAAATCTTTTCTGTACCCTCTCCAAGGTCTTCACATCATTCCTAAAGTGTGGTGCCCAGAACGTGGAAACTTTCTCTTCCCTCTCTACTTTGACTATTATTTCAACATCTGCTTAGGTCACCTTGACCTATGAGACGTCTAATCCCTGACAAAAAGTAAGGTGGTGATCTATTTCTAGATCTCTGCCAGAGTTGGTCAGCCGCCAGGGAGAGAGCCTCCCTCTCCCCACCCCTCCCCCTCAGCGCCACAATTATTCCTGCTTCTCCGTGCGGAGCTGGGATTAGTCTTTGAGAAGCAGCTGCCAGGTTGGAGCCATCAGCTGTTGCTGGCGTTGACTGCTGGCAGCAGGAGAGGAGAGCAGGTGGAAACCTTTCAGGGCAGGGAAGCCTGCCGGCCTTTCACGTGACTCCAGTCCCACACCAACGTGGTTGACTCTTAACTGCCCTCCGAAATGGCTTAGCGAGGCACTCAAGTTGTCTCGAACCTCTTCATGGAATCATAGAATGATACAGCACAGAAGGAGACCACTTGGCCCATCGTCCAATTAATCCCGCTCCCCCTGCTCTTTCGCCAGAGCCCGGCAGATTTAAACTCTAGAAGTATTTATCCAATTCCATTTCGAAATTTATTATTGAATCTGCTTCCACCGCCCTTTCAGGCATCGCATTCCAGATCACAACAACTCGCTGTGTAATTACTTTTTCCCTCTTCTCACCTCTGGTTCTTTTGCCAATTACCTTAAATCTGTGCTCCTCTGGTTACCAACCCTCCTGCCACTGGAAACAGTTTCTCCTTATTTACTCGATCAAAAAGCTTCATGATTTTGAACACCTCTATCACACCTCCTCTGAACCTTCTCTACTTTAAGGAGCAAAACCCCAGCTTCTCTGGTCTCTCCGCATAACTGAAGCATCCCTGGTACCATTCTAGTAAATCTCCTCTTTAATCTTTTCAAGGGGCAACCGGGGATGGGCAATAAATGCCAGCCTTGCCAACAGGCCCGCATCCCGAGAATGAATGAAAGAAAATAAAAGGGACAGAAAGACCGCAGTGTCTTTGGAAAACATGCGGACGGGATGTGAAAGGGGTACAAAAGCCGGCAGCCGTGAGCTGGGAAGTTAGAAAGAACGTGGTGCTCAAAGACTCCCAGGAACTCTGGGAAAACGTGGAAGAGTGAGGACACCCATGATCCAGCTGGGCAGCCTGTCGTTGGAATCCTGGCACGTCGTCGGCAAGGCGGGAATTCCGCCCATCCCAAGGATGTCTCCCTGATCCTGGCCCATTTTTCGGTATCAGGGTTGCGCACATTTTTTTTAGGTGGGTTTTCTGCTGTGTGTTGGGGGGGCGCAGTGGGGGGTAGAGACTGGCTGCAGGGCTGGGGGGTGGGGGTGGTGGGGGTGGGGGTGAAGACTGGCTGCGGCAAACCTCTGAGCTCTGGACGGTGGCTTCAGTCTTGGCCAAAGAACTTTTTTAAATTAAAAAAACAACAAGCTGTCGGCACGGCCGCCAACGGTGGAGCATTGAAAATGGCAGGCGACCAAAAGCTTGGTCAAAGAGGTAGGTTTTCAAGGAGCTTCTTAAAGGAGGAGAGAGAGGTAGCGAGAGGCGGAGAGGTTTAGGGAGGGAATTCCAGAGCTTAGGGCCCAGGCAGCTGAAGGCACGGCCGCCAATGGTGGAGCGATTAAACTCGGGGATGCTCAAGAGGCCAGAATTAGAGGAGCGCAGAGATCTCAGGGGGTTGCGGGGCTGGAAGAGGGATTTTAAGGTTGAGAATTCTAACATCCTCCTCCAGTATCCTGCCATAAACATGCAGATCGGAGGCATTCCTTGCTCTGACTGCTTTGCCCCACTGTAAAACATGAGAGCAAATGACTGCAATGCATATGTTGTAGAACTAATCATGATAGGAGGCACTGTAAGTGATTGGATAGGTTACAGTTAATTGCTAGTAAGTGTCTGAACTGTAAACCTGACCCCAAAAGAAACCCAACTGGAAATCACATGGCCAACCGTGTAGACCGCCCGCACCCCCCCCCCCCCGCAAAACCCGTAAACAAAAACCTCGCTCTAGCCGTGTTTACGACGACATTGATATATGACAGGGGTGTCAGATCCTGAGGTCGTATGTCCTGAATGACACGCGATAGGTCACTTCTGATGTGAAGCACTTCAACAGCTGATTGGACGGAGATGGGGTTGGGGGGGGGAAACGAGGTGTCGGCGGAGGAAGTAAAAGCTGCGATTACAGAATATTAGCTAACTTTTTTATTTTTGCCAGTGCCGGATAAATGCAAGCAAATCCCACCATAGAAAGGTCATCGACCTGAAACGTTGGCTCTGTTTCTCTCTCCACAGATGCTGCCTGACCTGTGGAGTGTTTCCAGCGTTTTCTGTTACTATCCCAACGTAGCATAGCTCCTTTTACTGGAGTCTGGAATCACAGAATCACAGAATCACAGAATCCCCACAGTGCAGATAGAGGCCATTTCGGCCCATCGAGCCTGCACCGACACATATCCCACCCTATCCCCGTAACCCCACGTATTTAATCCCCAAAACACTAAGGGTCAATTTATCATAGCCAAATCAACCTAACCCGCACATCTTTGGACTGTGGGAGGAAACCGGAGCACCCGGAGGAAACCCACGCAGACACGGGGAGAATGTGCAAACTCCACACAGAAATCTTTAAGAAAGAAAAGAGAGAAAGAAAGACTTGCATTTCTGTAGCGCCTTTCACTACCTCAGGACGTCCCAAAGCGTTTTACACCCAATGAAGTACTTTTGAAGTGGAGTCACTGTTGTAATGTAGGAAACGCGGCAGCCAATTTGCACACAGCAAGCTCCCACAAACAGCAATGTGATAATGACCAGATCATCTGTTTTAATGATTTTGGTTGAGACATAAATATTGGCCAGGAATCCCTTGCTCTTCTTCAAAATGGGATCTTTCACGTCCACCTGAGAGGGGGCGGACGGGGCCTGGGTTTAATGTCTCATCCGAAAGACGGCACCTCCGACAGTGCGGCACTCCCTCAGCACTGCACTGGGAGCGTCAGCCCTAGATTTATGTGCTCAAGTCTCTGGAGTTGGGACTTGAACCCACAAGATATTAAGGTTTCTGGAATCTCAGTGAATAAAAAGAAGCAGTTTTTTCATTAGTGTTGAGAGACCGTTTCAACATTCGAGAAGAAACCAGGAGAGGATGTTCAGTGGAAACACAGATCTAGCCGGTGTTGTGAAATGTTAACTCAGTAGCTCAAGTTCTTAAAGTATATAAAAATGACTGTTACTGATAAAAATGGAAGAACATTAAATGACTGATTTGCCCCCTGACGTGAGGTAATTTTAATGGTAATTTTAAAGTTTTAAATTAAGATTTTTAATTTTATATGTTTAACTGGTAGATCTCCAATGGTGTTGCTCACAGTGTGTCAGTGGCCTCGCTGTTTAATAACAATAGGGGTGTTTAGGCCATAGGGCCCATGATTTACTGAACAAGTCAAATTTAATTTTTCATTAAATTTACATAGAATTATATAGTGTCAGCTGTGGCTCAGTGGGTAGCACACTCGCCTCTGAGTTAGAAGGTTGTGGGTTCAAATCCCCACTCCAGGGGCTTGAGCACATAAAGCTAGGCTGACACTCCCAGTGCAGTACTGAGGGAGTGCCGCACTCTCGGAGGTGCCGTCTTTCAGATGAGACATTAAACCGAGGCCCCGTCTGCTCTCTCAGGTGGACGTAAAAGATCCCACAGCACTATTTCAAAGAAGAGCAGCAGATTTGTCCCTGGTGTCCTGGCCAATATTTATCCCTCAATCAACATAACAAAAAAACGGATTATCTGGTCATTATCACATTGCTGTTTGTGGGAGCTTGCTGTGTGTAAATTGGCTGCTGCGTTTCCCACATTACAACAGTGACTCCACTTCAAATAGTACTTCATTGGCTGTAAAGTGCTTTGAGACGTCTGGTGGTTGTGAAAGGCACTATATAAATGCAAGTCTTTCTTTATATAGAATATACGGCACAGAAACAGGCCATTCGGTCCATGCCGGTGTTTATGCTCCACTGGGGCTTCCTCATCTAACTATCAGCATAGCCCTCTATTCCCTTCCCCCTCATGTGCTTGTCTAGCCTCCCCTTAAATGAATCTATACTATTCGCTTCAACCACTCCCTGTGGTAGCGAGTTCCACATTCTCACCACGCTTTGGGTAAAGAAGTTTCTCCTGAATTCCCTACTGGATTTCTTGGTGACTATCTTATATTGATGGCCTCTAGTTTTCCTCTTCCCCACAAGTGGAAACATTCTCTCTGTATCCACTCTATCAAAACCTTTCATAATTTTAAAGACCTCTATTAGGTCACCCCTCAGACTTCTCCTTTCAAGAGAAAAGTGACCCAGCTTGTTCATCCTTTTCCTGATAGGTATACCCTCGTATTTCTGGGATTTATTTCGGGACATTTACTGATGCATTGTGCAGGCGGTGAATGCTGAACATGGCTTCCTGCTGCACCCTTCAGGGAAAAGCATGAAAGCAGGGAGAGAAAGAAGAAGTGGAAGCAGATTCAATAGTCACATTCAAACGAGAATTGGATAAATAGAATCATAGAATAGTACAGCACAGAAGGAGGCCATACCTGAAGGGAAAACATTTGCAGGGCTGTGGGAAAAGAGCAGGAGGGAGTGGGATTAATCGGATAGCTCTCCCAAAGAGCCGCAGCCACGATGGGCCGAATGGCTTCCTTCTGTGCTGTATCATTCTATGATTCAAATGCCATTCGTCCAGCTGCTATTTTAACAATCTCAGCAACTTATCTTCATACCGTACCTTTAGCATGAAGAACTTTCCAAGGCGCTTGTTACGAATTTGAGTAAGTCATAGATATCTTCTTGGGTTCCATGGTGTCAGTTGTTCCCTTAAGCAGTCTGAGCCTATGGGAGTTGACTCACACTTCCCTGTGTCGACTCATATGATGGCATGACCCAAGGATGTGGCATAGGAGCAGGAGTCGGACATTTTGCCCCTCGAGCCTGCTCCGCCATTCAGTTAGATCATGGCTGATCTGCACCTCCACTCCATTTACCCGTCTTTGCTCCACATCCTTTAATACCCTTCTCTCACAAAAAAACTATCGATCCCAGCCGTGAAAATTTCAATTACTCCCCCAGCATCCGCAGCCTTTTGGGGGAGAGAGTTCCAGATTGCCGCTACCCTTTGTGTGAAACAGTGCTTCCTGATTTCCCTCCTGAATGGCCTAGCTCTCATTTTAACATTGTGCTCCCCATGTTCTGGACACCCCTCACCAAAGTAAATAGTTTCTCCGTATCTACTCTATCGAATCCTTTTATCATTCGGAACACCTCAATCAGATCACCCCTCAAACTTCTAAACTCAAGGGGACGCAACCCAAGGTTTATGCAAGCTGCCCTCATTATTTAATCCTTTAAGCCTCGCGAACAACAGTATCCCCTTGTGATTTGGTCCAGATCTTCAGATCTTTCACGCGCACATTTCTTCAATCTCTCTGAATGTGGACGGAGTTAAGACTGGGCTTGATTTGAGTTCTTAAGAACATAAGAATTTAAGAATTAGGAGCAGGGGTAGGCCACACGGCGCCTCGCGTCTACTCCGCCGTTCAATAAGATCATGGCTGATCTTCTATCTCAACTTCACTTCCCCGCCTGATCTCCATATCCCTCGATTCCCTTAGAATCCAAAAATCTATCGCTCTCAGTCTTGAACACACTCAACGACTGAGCCTCCACAGCCCTCTGGGGCGGAGAATTCCAAAGATTCACCACCCTCTGAGTGGAGAAATTTCTCCTCCTCTCAGTCCGCAATGGCCGACCCCAAGCTGCTTAATTCCACAGTAAAGCAAACATACAGGTCAACAGCCTTGATTGGATTCACTTCACTCAGACGGTACAACTCATCTCCATGCAACGATACAAAATAATGAACACGCCATACTTTCTCACTTGGGTGGGTGGTCTTAATTGAATTGAACAAGAGATCTCCTAAATATCCAACAGCATTTCTAACCACCTAGACTCAGCAAAGGTCCACGGGGCTTTCCCTCGAACAGAACAGATTTCCTCGCAGTGTACGTCCTACCCAAAAGTCTGTCTCTTTTGTTTTTAGCCATACTGACTTGGCAACGATCCCAGTTGAGTTTAAATGAATAGGATTGTTGCAGCATCCACGGCGAATATTGGCTGGCATGTCTAATGATCTTTCCTTGCTTCCTGTACATTGGTTCGGATGCACCCCTCTCAGGAGTGCTTTTCCCCCCTCGGACTCCAAGCTTCCCTGGGAGCGGACCCGCCCCTCCCATCAGACCACCCCCATCCAAAGACTCCCCACAGGGTTGGGGATAGAACCCACCCCCCCGGGATCGGATCCCCCCCTACCCCCCAGGATCGGACACCACTGGGATCAGGGATTGGACCCGCCCCCGGGGTCAGGGATTGAACCCCCCGGGATCGGATCCCCCCCTGCCCCCCAGGATCGGACACCACCGGGATCAGGGATTGGAACCCCCCCACCTCTGGGGTCAGAGATCAGAGCCCCCCGCCCCCCCACGTTCCCACTAGCAGCTGCAGGCTCCCTACTTGCGGCTGAGGGTGCAGCCTGCTCCGGAGTCCTCCCCGCCCGGCTGGTGGCCAAGCCTGTCAATCAGGCTGACTTCCGGACAGGGATCCTGCTGTAAAAAAACACGCACGCTGTGGAGATAAAACTACACAGCACGTGGGGAAACGCTGTCCCCTGCTCGGAAAACCTAGCCCTCTCAATATCAGGACCGTTGTGTTTAATTATAAAACTTATAAAATTCTGAAAGGACTGGACAGACTAGATGCAGGAAGGATGTTCCCGATGGTCGGGGAGTCCAGAACCAGGGGTCACAGTCTAAGGATAAGGGGTAAGCCATTTAGGACTGAGATGAGAAGGAATTTCTTCACCCAGAGAGTGGTGAACCTGTGGAATTCTCTACCACAGAAGGCAGTAGAGGCCAATTCATTAAATAGATTCAAGAAGGAGTTGGATATATTTCTTAAGGCTAAAGGGATCAAGGGATATGGGGAGAAAGCAGGGACAGGGTACTGAATTTGGATGATCAGCCATGATCGCATTGAATGGCGGAGCAGGCTAGAGGGGCCGAATGGCCTACTCCTGCTCTATCTTCTATGTTTCTATATTCTGAGCACCGCACTTTAGGAAGGATGGCATGGCCTTGGAGAGGGTGCAGAGGAGAATGGTACCGGGGCGGGAGGGACTTCAGTTATGTGGAGCGCTGAGGTTGTTCTCCTTAGAGCAGATAAGGTTAAGGGGAGATTTCATAGAGGTGTTCAAAATTATGAGGGTTTTTGATGGAGTCGACGGGGAGAAACTGTTTCCACCGGTAGGAGGGTCGGTAACCAGAGGACACAGATTTGAGGTAATCGGCAATAGAAGAAGAGGGGAGATGAGGAGAAATTCTTTTATGATCTGGAACGCGCTGCCTGAAAGGGCGGTGGAAGCAGATTCAACGGCAACTTTCAAAAGGGAATTGGATAAATACTCGAAAAGAAAAAAAATTGCAGGGCTCTGGGGGAAAGAGCGGGGGAGTGGAATTAATTGGATCGCTCTTTCAAAGAGATGCCACAGGCCGATAGGCCGAATGGCCTCTTTCTGTGCTGTAAGATTCGATGAACTGGAGCCGAAGAGACTGTAATACTGAACTGAGGTAAACCAGCGAGGTGATAATGCTTGAACCTCTTCGCTACAATCCAGCTGGTGGGGCACTGACTCTGAAATTAAGTATGGTACTCTTTGCGATGGTTAGGCTCGGGTCCATATTATTCTGCCCTGTGTAGAAGTACTAAAGTAAAAAGAGTTGTGCGTAATGCGTTCTGCATCCTTGATGACTCTGAGGTGAGCTAAGAGTGATCTGGTGAGCAGTGCTGTTCTGCATTCATACTCATGGCCAAATGGTGTATTAATGGATGACTCAAATCACTTTAAGTGGGATGATTCAGAGCACACTGAATTAGACATTGCATATTAACAAACATAAACACTAGTCCATTTTCCCTACATCTTGATGTGTTAATACATTAACAATCCATTAGTGTTCCCATCTGAATTGACATAAAAACTTCTATTGCCGTACATTCTCTTCTCTGTTGCTTCCCTCCCCTTAACTCGTTTTGCTTCTCTCTCTAACCTCTGCTTTTTCTCTCTCATCTTTTCCTTCTTTTCTTTCTTTCTGGCCGAGAGGTGCTGGGGATATATGTGTTGGGGAAAGGAGTCACCAATGACTTCACTCGTGGTGGGGGTTTGCGGGGAAAAGGTGACCCTCATCAGCTGCCTTCCCATCCCCTCCTGCGCCACCCCCCCCCCCTTGCACCCAACACCTCCACTTACTCCCCTATCCATTCCCCTTCCCACCACATCCTTACTGCTATCACTACCTCTGCCTCTTCCCCATTGAACTACTCACCCAAACACTGCATCCTCGCCCTCGTTTGCTCCGCTTTAACTTACTGCAGCCTTACGCCTCCATCCGCTTCCCCCCTATTCCCAGTTGCTTCCCCCAAGGATTAGTGCAAAGAGGCCAGAGCCTCCTCGTCCTCAACCAGTTTCCCCTCCTCCTGTCCCCCTCCTTCTATCTCTTCCTATCGGTTTCCCGGAAAGAGGCTTTGAGTGCATTCAAAATTCAACTTAAAAAAAAGAAATTAGAATGAGGAACAGAATTGTCCATCTCTCTAGTTTCTCTGTCTCTCCCTCTGCCTCACATGTTACAAATTAGATTCCCAGTTTTACGGGTGGACGCAATTAGCACTGATCTCTTCTGTCAATAAACCCAGATGAGGACATTGGCTGGCTTCAAAATTCAACTGATGTTCTTTTGGTGTCAGTTGTGGCTCAGTGATAACACTCTTGCCTCTTTTGAGTTAGAAAGTTGTGAGTTCAAGTCTTGCTCCAGAGACTTAGCACATAATCTAGGCTGACACTCCAGTACCAATACTGATGGAAGTGAGGTGCTGTCCTGAAACGTTACAACCGAGGCCCCATCTACCCTCCAGGTTGGATGTAAAAGATCCCACGGCGCTATTTTGATGGCGAGCAGGGAAGTTCTCCCCAGTGTCCTGGGCCAATATTTCTCGCTCAACCAACATCACTGAAATAGATTATCTGGTCATCATCACATTGCTGTTTGTGGGAGCTTGCTGTGTACAAATTGGCTGCCGCGTTTCCTACATTACAACAGTGACTACACTTCAAAAAGTACTTCATTGGCTGTAAAGTGCTTTGGGACATCCTGAGGTCCCGAAAGTCGCGAAAGAAATGCAAGTCTTTCATTGCTTTTCTTGAAAGTTAAATGAAAAAAAGAGACACTCTCTCACTGACCTCCCCCCGCTCTGACCCCAGTCTCTCTTGCCTCATCTCTCTGCCGGTCTCTCAGTTTAGTGCACTTTTAACAGTTTACAGTAAAAAAAAGTTGCAGCAGATATCTCATCGGAATCATGTCATTGTCTCTCTCTCGCACGCGCACACAGCGTATTTAAAAAAAAACAATTTTACCCCAGTAGAACTTCTTAAATTTGTCCTTTTGATTCAAAATAATTTGAAGAAAAACTACTGGGCACAAAGTGCTAGGAGCTGAAGAAAAATATCCCAATAGTAGAGCTGACCGACCAGTACTGATACATCCTGGGAAATAAGGTACATTGCACATGCTCAGACTGTACAATCCAATTTCAGGCCACATCGCTAAGGGCAAAATGATCCTGTCAAAGCACAGGCTTTTGGGTGAAGCTTAAGTATTCAAATAAAAGCTCAAGGGAGGCATTAAAAGACTCAAAAGATAATACAATGAATAATTTAATCATACTATTGTGAAATATGTAATTTTATGAATTTTTCATTTTGTTTGAAACCAATATTTTGGGCATTATAAATTTCAAATTTTGAGACACAAAATAGCGATTGACAAAACTTTTCAGAAAGCATTTTGAGCAAATTATGGGGACTCAGAATTGGATAAATACTTGAAAAGGAAAAACTTGCAGGACTATGGGGACAGAGCAGGGGGAATACGACTAATTGGATTGCTCTTTCAAAGAGCCGGCACAGGCACGATGGGCTGAATGTCCTCTTTCTGTGCTGTATGATTCTATGATTCAGTAGGCAGATTATGCAATCATAGGGTGATAGACTCTCACTATAAAATGGCTGCTATTGTGCGTCACACAGTGTGACACCTTTAACATTGAACATACCTATCACAGCACCACCTACAGGAGTAATAGGGACTGCAGGTACTTACAGTGGCCCAGATTTTGCAGCAATAATAATGGTGAGGCAATCAGCGCTCACCGTTATTATGGAATAAATCGGACAGCAACCTCCAGCGTCCACATACGTGCAGTAACACGCCAGAAAATGTTAGGGCTTGTCCATTCCAGTGTAATGGCGTCATAAGTCTTAATTACTGTCAAATATCCTCTCTGGCCCTGAAAATGTATTTTTACAAGTGTGGAGTCGCATTCCTTCAGATTTTAATAATTGTTGGAGATTTAATAAAAATTAAAATTAAAATAATTTTTTTAACTTTTTCTTTCTGTCTCTTTTACCTCTCTTAATCCCATCTTTCTTTCTCTCTATTTTGCTTTTTGTACATAATTTTCCATTGAATTAAATATTCTAACTTACACTCCTGGTTTAGACTCTGCAGCCGTGATTTCACCAGTCGTGGCGAGTCTGGTGCGGCCAGGAGCAGTCAGCGGTCTAAAACCCCGCTGCCATCTTCATCCCCCCTCCTCCAAGTGATTTTGCTCTGATTGGCGTTGTTAAGCCCGCTCTGCGAGGTTCCTGGCCAATTAAAAGGAAGCGGGTCTGATGACGTCATTTGATGACGTGTCATCAGCTGGTTTCCTTAAAGGGACCATGTCCACATTCATTTTGCCAGTTGTGGTGCTGCAAACACTAACAAGCACTGCATAAAGTCACACGGCTCTCTCATGACTCCCTCCATATACTTATGGAGGGAGTCACAGCACGCAGGAAGGTTCTCTTCCCTTCCAATGGGCGGAAGACATTTCCCCAGGACACCAACACAGCCTGGTTGCACATTGCACAGGAGGACACAAGCGGGGATGTGGTCAGGAGGACCAGGCTGCAGTGGTGCAAAGCATTCAATGATCTCAGTAGATCATGAAACGTTACTGCAAAGCCACACTCAACCTCATCCTCCTGTGCCTCTCATCACATCCCCATCACTCTGCCTTCCCTACCCTACTCCTGCACATCCTTACTCACACCAACTTACCTTGCACCTCCACCCATCTCTCTCTCTCTATCTACATTATCACATTCCCATCTCACTAGCCGATGTTGCTGGAATAGATGGCTGCTGAGGTTGAGATGACAGAAGCGATCTGTCAATGGTGAGAGAGCTTGCTCCAAGGAGGTGACAGTGGATAGAGAGTTTACTCCAAACACTTCCAAACTGCATACAGCTCAAAAGTGTCTTCCAAATCCTGAAGGCTCAAGCTTCTGACATTGGAAAGTGAACAGCTGTGAAATGGTAGCTTTTATACCACTTTTGCAGCTGTCACCTATTCACAGCAATGGAGAGTCACAGAGAACCCGACACACTTACCTGACGCGATCCCCGAGCGCCGGGAACCTCGTGGAAAAGTTGGAAAAATGGTAAGTAGCTGGTAAAATGCTGATTAAGTTGCTTGAAACACCCTCTTAAGTATTTGAAACACCCTCTTAAGTATTTCAATTGCCTGACCTGCCGCTTAGTGCCGGGTCTGTAAAGCGCAGGCAGAGCCAGCATTAGGGAAACTCACAAGGAGGCGGGTTCAGAGCGGGTTACCGCCCCGCTGTCAATCTTTTTGATTTGGACGGCGGACCCGCCTCTGAACCTGCCCTCTGAGCGCCGGCAAAATTCAGCCCTGCATGTCTCAGTGAGGATCCTGCGATCTGATTGGTTGAAGAGACACGCTGTCGTTTTCCCTGTTCGCACACGCCACAGCTCCCCTGTAGAGGGCGCCGTGCTGTTTCCGACACCCGATGACAGTGAGTTGCTGCTCAAAAGCCCGCGAAAAGTCGGTGGGCAGCTGGAAGCGCAGTGAGCGGCTCGCGCCATTCCTTCACCGCTCGCGCCGTTCCTTCACCACTCACGCCGTTCCTTCACCACTCGCGCCGTTCCTTCGCCGCTCGCGCCGTTCCTTCGCCGTCCGCGCCGTTCCTTCACCGCTCACGCTGTTTCTTCGCGGCTCCTGCCGTTCCTTCGCCGCTCGCGCCGTTCCTTCACCGCTCGCGCCGTTCCTTCACCGCTCGCGCCGTTCCTTCACCGCTCGCGCCGTTCCTTCGCCGCTGACAGGCAAAATCCGGGCCATTGAGTTTTTAATGAAATGCCCGCCCCACTTATCAAATTTAATATCTAATAAATGATTATCCCTTTATTGCCAGTGCTAGCAATCACGCAATGCGTTGAAGAGACTTGCAGTGCTGTGACGGCGGTTAATATACAGTGTTGCAACGCCGGGCAGAAAGCCAGAATACTTCGAAATATTTATGCTTTGTTACTGTCAAAGGACTTAAATAAATTCAATCTATTTCAAGGTGAGGGGTTTTGATCGAGTAGATGGGAAGAAACGACTGTTTCCAACGACAGGAGGGTCGGTAACCAAAGGACACAGATTTAAGAGAATTGGCAAAAGAGCCGGAGGTGAGGTGAGCAATGTTCCCTTTAAGCTGCTCGGCTGTGCGGCCACATGGCGGTATTTTGAATGGGCCGCGCAGCCCCTTAAAGGGGCCGTGCACCCCCCAAAAAATTAAAGGAAACATTGGCGATGAGGAACTTTTTTTTTTAACGCAGCGAGCTGTTGTGATCTGGAATGCGCTGCCTGAAAGGGCTGTGGAAGCAGATTCAATAATAACTTTCAAAAGGGAATTGGAGATATACTTAAAAAAGCAAAATTTGCAGGACTACAGGGAAAGAGCAGGAGGGAGTAGGACTAATTGGAGAGCTCTTTCAAAGAGCCGGCACAGGCACGATGGGCTGAATGGCCTCCTTCTGTGCTGTAAGATTCCATGATGTGGACTTTGGTATAGGGAACACGATCCCAACATTTGTTGATGACACAAAGATACGAGCTTGACAAAGAGCATTGTGGACTGTGAAAGACCTCAGGAAGATATAGACAGGTTAGCGGAAGGGGCAGATAGGTGGAAGATGTCAATTTAATGGGCATAAGTGTGAGGCAATATATTTTAGGAGGAAAACCAAAAAAATGGGAGAACACACTCAATGGAATACTCTGAAGGTTCCCAAAAAAGCTATTTAAAAACCAACATCATTTTGGGTTAGATTACAAGAGTAAGGAAGTACTGATGAATTTCTGCAGAAGATTAGTTCGGCCACAATTGGAGTACGATGTACAATTTTGGGAGTCCCCTTATAGAACAAAACTTAAAGCCAAAAAGAGCACATGGCATAGATTTACCGGGACGATGCTAAGGATGGGCAACTATAATTATAAAGGAGAGAGATGAGATACTGGGATTAGTTCAATAAGAGAAATAGGAGAAATTTCTTCACTCAGAGGGTGGTGAATCTTTGGAATTCTCTACCCCAGAGGGCTGTGGAGGCTCAGTTGTTGAGTATATTCAAGACAAGAGATCGATAGATTTTTGAATATTAAGGGAATCAAGGGATATGGGGATAGGGTGGGAAAGTGGAGTTGAGGTAGAAGATCAGCCATGATCTTATTGAATGGCGGAGCAGGCTCGAAGGGGCCAAATGGCCTACTCCTGCTCCTATTTCTTATGTTCTTATGTTCCACTGGAGCAGAGAAGGCTAAGAGGAGATTCAGTGGAGGTTTTTATAATTATCAAGGGTTTAATAGAGTGAATAGGGACATACTATTTCCTCCGCTGGGGAGATAGTGACAAGGAATCATTAATTTACATTATCACTAAGAGAGTGAGGAGAGAGGTTATGGGAAAGCTCTTCACACAGAGCATGCATTGCTGCAGGGAATGGTTGAACCAGAGATCATTGCATCTTTTATCTAAAGCAGAGGAAGGTACGGGGCTATCAGGAGAGGTTGAGGCAGTGGGATTAGTTGTAGATTGTTCTGCTAAAGAGCTGCCATAGACACAATGGGTTGAATGGCCTACATCTGTGCTGTAAACATTTCCACCATCTACAAGGCACAAGTCAGGAGTGTGATGGAATACTCTCCACTTGCCTGGATGAGTGCAGCTCCAACAACACTCAAGAAGCTCGACACCATCCAGGACAAAGCAGCCCGCTTGATTGGCACCCCATCCACCACCCTAAACATTCACTCCCTCCACCACCGGCGTACCGTGTCTGCAGTGCGTACCATCTACAAGATGCACTGCAGCAACTCGCCAAGGCTTCTTCGGCAGCACCTCCCAAACCCGCGACCTCTTCCACCTAGAAGGACAAGGGCAGCAGGCGCATGGGAACACCACCACCTGCAAGTTCCCCCCAAGTCACACACCATCCTGACTTGGAAACATAACGCCGATCCTTGTCAAAATCCTGGAACTCCCTCCCTAACAGCACTGTGGGAGTACCTTCACCACACGGACTGCAGCGGTTCAAGAAGGAGGCTCACCACCACCTTCTCGAGGGCAATTAGGGATGGGCAATAAATGCTGGGCCTTGCCAGCGACGCCCACATCCCATGAACAAATATTAAAAAAAACCTCTATGGTTTATAGTTCTAGGGAGTTTCTTATTCCTCTAGTCAGAGCAGACTGTGCCGATGCATTTATACTTCCCGGGTTCCCATAGTTTCCTTCTCCTGTTAATACTGGCGGAAGAAGCAGAGGGGAAGATGTGAAGAACTTTTTTAAGCGGCAACTTGTTGTGATCTGGAACGCGCTGCCCAGATTCAACAGTAACTTTCAAATGGGAATTGGATAAATACATGAAAAGGCAAAATTTTCAGGGCTGTGGGGAAAGAGCGGGCGGTGTGGGGATTAATTGGATTGCGCTTTCACAGGCACGGCGGGCCGAATGGCCTCCTTCTGTGCTGTATGATTCTATTATTTTGATGGTGACATATCAAGTCAGCCTCGAATGATAATTTAACTACGCAAATAGAATAGCTGTACGAGGTGAGTCAATGCTGTGTGAACTGGAAGAGGAATTAGAGTGCGCAGTTAATAAGGTGGGAATGGACAGCGGAGTTGCCCAAGGTCAGAGCACAAGAGGAGAGACTGTGGTTGGACAAAGTGCTTTGATGTTGAATTTGGAACTTAGAACAGACCATAGTTTTGTGCTCCACATGTGTGAATAATCTTTTGTTTGAAGTGAAAGGTGCTGTGGAGCAAGGCATGGGGGCGGCCATTAGACAGGAAGGCCCGAATTTTCCGGGGTGGTAGCGGGCGCGATCGGTGGCAGGTCCGGGTGGGAAAGTTGTTATTTTTGACAGTGGGTCATCCTCCATGCACCTTTCCCCCAGGCCCGTCTGTTGTCCCAGCAGCGGCGGAGGGACCCAATTGAGAGGATTAACAGCTAGTTGTCAGACCCTTAACAGGCTTTTTTACACTTACTTTTTAAATTTAACTGCATGGCCACGGCAACCATGCTGCTCGGGAAACATGTCTGTCAACCTGAGGCTGGAGTTCAGTGGCCATTGCTCCAGCTGATTATTTGACAGCTTCAAATGTACAGTAAAAGTTCCCACCTGACAGATTATCACTTTCCTCAGGCAGAAGCTGTTGCTCAGTCCATTTCCAGCACAGATTCTGCAGGCTGCAAGTCTTTCCAGCAAAGTCTCCATCCACTCTCACCTCATTGGAAGAACTCTCTCACCATTGACAGAATGCTTCTGTCATCTCTACCTCACCTGCCATCTATTCCATCAACATGGGTGCTGTTTATACTATCTACCTTGGTCCTCAGAATCGGACCACGATGAGCCCCAACACCAGCAGCACCGGGCACACCAGCAGCACCAACAACACCACCAGCAACCTTCTCCGCAATCACCTGATGCTGCACAGGACAGAGGGCATCAGCGCCCGACAACATTGCTGCCCGGGAGGCCAGGGATGGCTTCATTATGGCCAGATTTACTTCACTTAACACTGTATACCCTGGCTGCCACATACTGCATCAGGTTGGCACCACCCCACACCAACACCATAAAGCATCCCTACAATGCCCAAGCCATTCCTTTCACACTCACCACCATTGTGGGGGGTACCGTTCTGTCTCACCATTCACTGCAACTCACTAAGCCACTTCCAAAGGTGCACACAAATCTCTCCAAGACCGGAAAGTGTTGAAAATAAAGATTTTTATGTTTGACACCACATTAACAGAAACTTTACATAAACATTGGATAAAACGCCCAAGTGGCTACCCTTGTGTGTTGTTGGTTGGTATGATTGCACTAGGATGAGGATTGTGAGGGTTGGCTAGTGAGATTGGGATTTGATAATGTAGATAGAGAGGGATGGGTGGAGGTGCAAGGTAAGTTGGTGTGAGTAAGGATGTGCAGGAGTAGGGTAGGGAAGGCAGAGTGATGGGGATGTGATGTGAGGCACAGCAGGATGAAGGTGAGTGTGGCTTTGTACTAACGTTTCCTGATCTAATGAAATCATTGAAACGTTTGCGGCACTGCAGCCAGGTCCTCCTGACCACATCCCCTGCTTGTGACCTCCTCTGCAATCTGCAACCAGGCTGTTTTGGTCTCCTGAGGAGGTCTCTTCTGCCCACTGGAAGGGAAGAGGACCTCCCTGCGTGCTCTGACTCCCTCCATAAGCATACGGAGGGAGACGTGGGAGAGCTTGGGTGCAGCCCTCTGCCTCTGTGTAGTCATTGTCAGTGTTTGCAGCACTCCAATGCTGTAGTGCACTGACTGCACTATGTTAGATTAAACTTCAAATCTAATGTGGCCAGGGTCCCTTTAAATATCCCGGCTGAAAACGCGTCATGAATGACGTCACCAGACCCGCTCCCTCTCATTGGGCCGGGTAACGCGCTGGGTGGGCTGAATAGGCCCCATTAAGGTCAGTTCATTTTAAACAGGGGGATGGAGCCAGCAGCGTGGTCGCGACCCCACGGACACCGCCCGCACCGGACCCGCCCAGGTCGGCAAAATTCCGGCCGAGGTGGCAAAACTTATCCAGAATTCTCGGCAGGAAAGCGGATCTCACAGCAAGGTCGGTGGCTTAAGTACGGAAGTGTGTCAAGCATATGGTTCTGTAGCTATGTATTACTCAAATGTTCTACATTTTTATTCAGGGTTTCATCAGATCAGATATATAACTTCACCGACATATGTGTGATTTTACGACCTATTTATAACCCTTCTTCTTACAACCATGAAATAGTGAAACTGTTATTTACAAAAACAACAACAATTTGCATTTATATGGCGCCTTAAACATAGAAACATAGAAAATAGGTACAGGAGTAGACCATTCGGTCCTTCGAGCCTGCACCGCCATTCAATGCGTTCATGGCTGAACATGCTACCTCAGTACCCCATTCCTGCTTTCTCGCCATACCCCTTGATCCCCTTAGTTGTGAGTGTTATATCTAACTCCCTTTTGAATATATTTAGCGAACTGGCCTCAACAACCTTCTGTGGAAGAGAATTCCATAGATTCACCACTCTCTGGGTGAAGAAGTTCCTCCTCAGCTCAGTCCTAAATGGCTTCCCCTTAATCCTTAGACTGTGACCCCTGGTTCTAGTTTTCCCTACCATTGGGAACATTCTGCCCGCATCTAATTTGTCTAAACCAGTCAGGATTTTAAATGTCTCTATAAGATCCCCCCTCATTCTTCTGAACTCCAGAGGATACAAGTTCAGTTGACCCAATCTTTCTTGATATGTCAGTCCGGCCATCCCAGGAATCAATCTAGTGAACCTTCGCTGCACTCCCTCAATAGCAAGAATGTCCTTCCTTAAGTTAGGAGACCAAAACTGCGCACAATACTCAAGGTGTGGCCTCACCAAGGCCCTGTACAACTGCAGCATCACCTCCCTACTCCTGTACTCAAATCCCCTTACTATGAAGGCTATCATTCCGTTTGCTTTCTTGACTGCCTGCTGCACTTGCATTCCCACCTTCAGTGACTGATGTACCATGATGCCCAGGTCTCGTTGCACCTCCCCTTTCCCTAATCTGCCACCATTCAGGTAATAGTCCGCCTCTCTATTTTTACCACCAAAGTGGATAACCTCACATTTATCCACATTGTACTTCATCTGCCATACATTTGCCCATTCACCCAACCTGTCCAAGTCACTCTGTAGCCTCCTAGCATCCTCCTCATTGTTCACACTGCCTCCCAATTTAGTGTCATCCGCAAATTTGGAGATATTACATTTAATCCCTTCGTCCAAATCATTAATATATAATGTAAACAGCTGGGGTCCCAGCACCGAACCCTGCGGTACCCCGCTGGTCACTGCCTGCCATTCTGAAAAGTACCCATTTACTCCTACTCTTTGTTTCCTGTGTGCCAACCAGTTCTCAATCCATGTCAACACATTACCCCCAATCCCATGTGCTTTAACTTTGCTCACCAATCTCTTGTGTGGGACCTTGTCGAAGGCCTTCTGAAAGTCCAAATACACCACATCTACTGGTTCCCCCCTGTCCACCCTATTGGAAACATCCTCAAAAAATTCCAGAAGATTTGTCAAGCATGATTTCCCTTTCACAAATCCATGCTGACTTGGACCTATCATGTCGCCACTTTCCAAATGGTCTGTTATGACATCTTTAATAATTGCTTCCATCATTTTACCCACGACCGATGTCAGGCTGACCGGTCTATAATTCCCTGCTTTCTCCCTCCCTCCTTTTTTAAAAAGAGGGGTTACATTGGCCACCCTCCACTCCATCGGAACTGATCCAGAGTCTAAGGAATGTTGGAAAATGATCGTCAATGCATCCACTATTTCCAAGGCCACCTCCTTAAGTACTCTGGGATGCAGACCATCAGGCCCCGGGGATTTTTCAGCCCTCAGTCCCATCAATTTCCCCAATACCTTTTCCCGACTAATAAGGATTTCCCTCAGCTCCTCCCTCTTACCAGATCCTCTGACCCCTTTTATTTCCGGCAGGTTGTGTGTGTCCTCCACAGTAAACACCGAACCAAAGTACTTGTTCAATTGATTTGCCATTTCCTTGTTCCCCATTACGACTTCCCCTGTTTCCGACTGCAGGGGACCTACGTTTGTTTTTACTAACCTCTTTCTTTTTACATATTTATAGAAGCTTTTGCAGTCCATTTTAATGTTCTCTGCAAGCTTCCTTTCATATTTTATTTTCCCTGCCCTAATCAAACCCTTCGTCCTCCTCTGCTGAGTTTTGAAGTTCTCCCAGTCCCCGGGTTTGCTGCTACTTCTGGCCAATTTGTATGCAACTTCCTTGGTTTTAATACTATCCCTGATTTCCCTTGTTAGCCATGGTTGAGCCACCTTCCCTTTTTTATTTTTACGCCAGACCGGGATGTACAATTGTTGTAGTTCATCCATGCGATCTCTAAATGTCTGCCATTGCCCTTCCACTGATAGCCCCTTAAATATCGCTTGCCAATTTAACCTCGCCAATTCACGCCTCATACCCTCAAAGTTGCCCTTATTTAAGTTCTGGACCATGGTCTCTGACTTAACTGTTTCCTTCTCCATCCTAATGTAGAACTCCACCATACTATGGTCACTCTTCCCCAGGGGGCCTCGTACCACAAGATTGCTGATTAGTCCTTCCTCATTACACAACACCCAGTCCAGGATGGCCTCCCCTCGCAGTAGAACATCCCAAGGTGCTTCACTGGGGCGATTATCAAACAAGAATTGAGACTGAGCCACATAAGGAGATATTAGGACAGCTGACCAAAAGCTTGGTCAAAGTAGTAGGTTTCAAGGAGTGACTTAAAGGAGGGAGAGAGAGTTCGAGAGGCGGAGAGGTTTAGGGAGAGAATTCCAGAGCTTAGAGCCCAGGCAGCTGAAGGCACGGCCGCCAATGGTGGAGCGATGGAAATCGGGGGATACACATGAGTCCAAAATTGGAGGAGCGCAGAGATCTCGGAGGGTTATAGGGTTGGAGGAGGTGACGGAGATAGGGAGGGGTGAGTCCATGTAAGGATTTGAAAATAAGGATGAGAATTTTAAAACTGGAAATATATTGAACATAGGCAAACACTGGGGACAGAGCAGCAGAAATGGAATCTGAATCTAAGTTGATGCAAAAAGACTTCATTAAAGTTTCTGAACGTATTGGCAAATAGGAAGACTGAATAAAAGTTTCTAAGCATATAACATCCATGATAACAGTGAATGTTTACTTGACTAGTTCTTCAGATTCCAATACCTGAAAGACACAAGGGTTGAATCTCCAGGGGGCTTCTACCGAGTGTGCACCGTAACTTAGGTGGGAGATCTGATGAAACCCCAAAGTTACAACGGATATTGGGAGAACCCCCAATGGAAATTCAACCCCCTTGCTTTCTTCACAAGTCTAGCCAGCAGCTCCCACCTCTTACTTCACCCTTAGACCTCCAGACAAGAGCATATGGTTGGTGCCACCTAACTATTGATTGACCTCATCCCTTTTTATCAGTTATCAATCTAGACGGTGAGGGTCTCTGTCCTACACGTCCCATTAAACAAGAGGTTCGACATGAGACACTTGAGAGTAAAGTTCTCAATTTACAACATAGTTCCTTCAATTCACGGTATTTAAAGCACTGTTTCATTAAAGTTTACAATGTTATAATTTTTTTAAAAATGTATAAACTATAATTATGTCTGACATTCTGAAAAACGCTGGTGTGGCACACATCTGTCTCGGACCACACATTCTGTAGGCTGTCTGCTTTCTATTATACACCATCTGGCTTGTGGTCTTAGATGGGGGCAGTAAGAGTATTCCAATGTTTGTACTGAATAGCACATTATCCAGATAACCAATCTCAAACATCAATTCCTGCCATTCCATGGGCTAATGGCCCAGATTTTGCTGGATTGGGGCATCTCGCGGGCGTGTGCCGTTAGTTAGACTTTTCCCGCACCCTTCGGCTCGAAAATAGTTTTGCCCTGTAAGGAGCTGGAAGCGCGAGCTGATAACGGCGCAGCGAGGGCAGCGGGGGCAGCGGGGGCAGCGGGGGCATCCGGCAGCTTAGACGATGGCGGGACCAACTGTGTATCTCCACAAGCAATGAGATTTAAGGATTGTGAAAGAAACAGAGGAACGACGGAGAAGGAGGGTGAATCAGAGTCAAATCAGGGACAGAAAGAGAAAAGTAAGAAAGGGGGAAAGAACAATTGGATTAAGAGAGAGAGAGAAAAAAGACAGAAAGGAAAAGTAAGAAAAATTTAAAATTACATTTCTTAAATCTCTAAGAAGAATTTACTACATGTAGAAATGGGATTGAACAGTTAAAATCGTTCTCTTTCTAGGCGAGAGAGGTTGATTGGCATTGCATTAACAATTATCACATCGTTAAAAGGGTACTTATGCTATTAATTACCAGACTTAACTTTCTGCAGCAAGCTCAACGGGAAATTAATATGCAAATCCAGCAAGTTCATAAAAATAACGGGGAGGTTGGGGGCAAGATGCCGTTTGTGCAAAGCGATGTAAGTCGGCCGGCAAGTTCTGGAGATTTGCAACTCACAGCGTATCTCTTCATCCCCTGAGCTTGCTGCCCGATTTGTGCGTTAATAACGGCGTGCGTTGTTAACGGACCGTTATTTTCCCAGCAAGGCCCGGCCCAATAGCTCTTGTACTTAATGTCGCTCAGTGGTGATACAGGAGCGAGCAACTGAGATCTCAAGGTGTGGCTCACACTTACCGTACCAGGGGGCGGGGCACCCCCACGACCCTGCACTCAAGTCGAACCGTGCTTCCTTCGGCGACCTCTTGACTTTTTAGCTTTTGAGTAAACCTGGGAGCTGAGCCGGCGGGGTCTTCTTCTGCAGTCTCGGCTCCGGCCTCATGGACCTGGTCCGTCAACCAGCTCTGCTCGGTCTCGGCACTCGGTTCCGAGTCAGGCGCTGCTGTCAATTTGGACTCCGATGGTTTTGTTTTCCCGGCCGAGGCGCTGTTAACTTTAACATGGTTCTTTGGCGAGAGATAGCCACTGTCGGGTGACGAACTATCTCCTTCGATGCTCTTATTCTCCTGTGCTGACCTCCTCGGCCTCGCGGTCCTGAAGATGGACGAGAGCTCCTCGATGAACGACACGGCTTTGTTACAAAACTCGTTCCTGGCCGAACTCTCGCTCTGTAAAACGGCTTTCTCCTTTACTGCGGAATTGCGGGCGGGATCCGCCTCGCTGGCGGTGGTTGCCCCCTGCGTGTCGCACTCTTCACAGGTCGAGCCGGTGCTGGGAAGATTTGGCTGGCTACTTCTGTGTTCGGGGCTGGGCGTTCGGCGAGCGTGGCTGACGCCCGTGGTTTGGCTGGTCCCGTTGGCGGCGCTGACCGGCTCGGCGCTCTGGCCCACAGGCGCTGCCGGGCTCTCCGGCCGAGGAGCGGCTTGGGACCCGGCCAGGGGCGAGTCCTCCGGCAAGTTGGCCGAGGGGCGACGGCGGAAATAGCGGGAGATGTCTGCCAGCTCCGGCGCGGGGTCGGCTTCCTCCGACGAAGTCTCGGCGATGGCCACGCGGGCGAGGTCGAGGCTCTTGCACATCTCCTCCTGGCTGAGGAACGCGGAGAGCTCGAGCACAGGGCTGCCGCAGATCCCGTCCTCCTGGAGGTCGGACAGAGAGTCAAAGTACAAGTCGTGCGAGGACGCCTCAGACATCATGCTGTCGCAGTAACCGTCCCGCGTCACTTTCCCCGCCGAATAGGCCTCCTTCAACATCTGAGAGAGGGGCACCGCATGCTCAGAGGTCCCGTCCTGCATGCTGAAAATTGAGGATAAGAAAACCATTCATTAAAAAGAAAAATACAGATCAACCACTTCCTTTTAATATTCCTTTGGCCTACACAGATTATACTTAAAAAAAAGACACCACACCCATAACAAAACAATGTTTCTGCTGCGCCCACAACCTTCTATTAGAGAAAAAATGATCGGCAACCAAAGCTTTGGCTACAAACAGCTATCATCTGGAATCATTTTAATTTTAGTACTGAATCCTTTTTATTAGATTCAGTGAAGTGAATCCAGGAGCTAAAATGCTGGATTGGATCAACCTCGTTAACTGTTCTTGTCATGTTTCCTGAATTATGTTGAGGGAATGGGTCAATTTGGGTTATATTCCTTGGAGACGAGGATGCTATAGGGTAGGATAGGAAGATAGGACCAAGAGTCGGCCATTCAGCCACTCGAGCCCGTTCCACCACTCAATTAGATCCTGGCTGATCTGCACCTTAACTCCATCTACCCTTAATACCCTTACCCAACAAAAATCGATCAATTTAGTTTTTTTTAAATTTTCAATTGTTCTCCAGCCTCAACGACCTTTTTGGGGGAGAGAGTTCCAAATTTCCACTACCCTTTGTGTGAGGAAGTGCTTCCTTACATCACCCCTGAACGGCTTAGCTCAGGAAGATAGGAAGATAAGAACATAAGAAATAGGAGCTGGATTAGGGCATATGACCCTTCGAGCCTGCTCCGCCATTCAGTAAGATCTTGGCTGATCTTCGACCTCAACTCCACTTTCCCGCCGTGTCCCCATATCCCCCGATTCCCCTAGAGTTCAAAAATCTATCGATCTCAGGCTTGAGTATGCTCAACGACTGAGCGTCCACAGCCCTTTGGGGTAGAGAATGCCAAAAATTCCAAGGAGGAGGAGGCCATTCTGAACCTTGAACTTATTCCGCCATTCAATTAGATCATGGCTGATCTGTATCTTAACTCCATCGACCCGCCTTGGTTCTGTAACCCTTACCCAACATAAAACCTATTGATTTCAGTTTTTAAAATTTTCGATTTCTTTTGTTGGTGATCTGGTTGAGGTGTTTCAAGGGAATTGAAAGGGTAGAAAAGGGATGACTCTTCCTTCCATTGGGGAACAGGGAATATCATCTAGAATTGAAACTAAGCTGGTGAAAAAAAAGCAAACCCTTGAATATAATAACATTTTTTAATATAAAATGTTTCCAAATAGGGAAATGCACACTCATGTGGCCCAAGAAAGAAAAGAAAGACTTACATTTATACAGCGCCTTTCATGACCTCAGGACGTCCCAAAGTGCTTTACAACCAATGAAGTACTTTTTGAAGTGTAGTCACTGTTGTGATGTAGGAAGCGTGGCAGCCAATTTTGCGCACAGCAAGCTCCCACAAACAGCAATGTGATAATGACCAGATAATCTGTTTTAATGATGTTGATTAAGGGATAATTATTGGCCAGGACACCGGGGAGAACTCCCCTGCTCTTCTTCAAAATAGTGTCATGGGATCTTTCACACCCACCCGAGAGGGCAGATGGGGCCTCGGTTTAACGTCTCATCCAAAAGACGGCACCTCCGACAGTGCAGCGCTCCCTCAGCGCTGCACTGGGAGTGTCAGCCTAAATTATGTGCTCAAGCCTCTGGAGTGAGTGGGATTTGATCCACGTGATCTTTTGATTCAACAGAGGTGAGAGTGCTACCCACTGAGCCACAGCTGACACCAAGACTTCTTAACCCATTTCTTAAGCTTAGATGACATTATGGCGGGAGAGAACGGCCCTGGCCTTATCGATAAGCATTCTTGGGGTCACATTGTTACATGCCCTGCAGACAGCTGAGGTGCCCTTGCAACCAAAGTGGTGACTGAAAACATGGAAATTGCCCCTGGCGTGTTGACATCACTCTTAAAATGTGTTTTGGATCTGCTCTCCTAATGACAGTGTTTATGAATAAATAAAACCAGCTAACAATTCCGGATCCAGTCCCTTGATTTAAAAGCTCTGTTTGCCACCTGCCGTACTTTCCCTCAGGGACAGCTTAAAATATTTTTCACTTATTCATCAAACACTTGTCTTTCTTTTCCAGTTATATGTATGTTGGCCTTTATTACAAAAGGATGGAGTATTAGAATAAAGGCGTCTTACTGCAATTATATAGGGCCCTGGTGAGACCACACCTGGAGTAGTGTGTACAGTTTTGGTCTCCTTACCTAAGGAAGGATAGACTTGCCATAGAGGGAGTGCAACGAAGGTTCACCAGACTGGTTCCTGGGATGGGGGGATTGTCCTATGAGGAGAGATTGAGTAGACTAGGCCTATATTCCCTAGAGTTTAGAAGAATGAGAGGTGATCTCATTGAAACGTATAAAATTCTTACAGGGCTTGACAGGGTAGATGCTGGGAGGATGTTTCCTCTGGCTGGGGAGTCTAGAATCAGGGGTCACAGTCTCAGAATAAGGGGTCGGCCATTTAGGACTGAGATGAGAAGAAATTTCTTCACTCAGAGGGTTGTGAATCTTTGGAATTCTCTACCCTAGAGCGCTGTGGAGGCTCAGTCGTTGAGTGTATTCAAGATAGAGATCGATAGATTTTTGGATATTAAGGGAATCAAGGGATATGGGGATAGTGCAGGAAAGTGGAGATGAGGTAGAAGATCAGCCATGATCTTATTGAATGGTGGAGCAGTCCCGAAGGTCTGAATGACCTACTCCAGCTCCCTTTTCTCATGTTCTGAGATGCAGTGCACTTGTCAATGGTCGTTAAAGAAGGTTAGAGTCCTATATCTAGCCTCCAACCTCTCCCTCCATTGCAATCTTCCTTGTCGTCCTCTATTTTCTCAACACTACTAAGACGATTGCTCCTCTTGGGTTTTCCGCTCTTTTTCCTTTGAAGCTCCGAATCTCCTTCCTTGCAGTCTAACCCCATTGAGTCAACACTCAGCACAAAATCTAAGCTGACACTCCCAGGGCTGCACTGTCGGAGGTGCTGTCCTTTGGATGAGACGTTAAACCGAGGCCCCATCTGCCCTCTCAGGTGGACATAAAAGATCCCATGGCCACTATTTCGAAGAGGAGCAGGGGAGTTCTCGCCAGTGTCCTGTATTTATCCCTCAACCGACATCAATAAAACAGGCTATCTGGTCATTATCACACTGCTATTTCTGGGAGCTTGCTGTGCGCAAATTGGCTGTCGCATTTCCTACATTACAACAGTGACTACACTTCAAAAAGGGATTTCATTGGCTGTAAAGCGCTTTGGGAAGTCCTGAGGTTGTGACAGGCGCTGTATAAATGCAAGTCTTTCTTTCATTCATGATTCCCTCAAGGGGAAGCTAGACAACTACATGAGGGAGAAAGGAATAGAAGGATATGCTGATGGGGTGAGATGAAATGGGGTGGGAGGAGGCTCGTGTGGAGCATAAACACCGGCACGGACCAGTTGAGCCGAATGGCCTGTTTCTGTGCTGTAAATACTTTGTAATACTTTCATTCAGCAGATAGTCTTCTGCTCAAATTCATTCTTTCCTAGTGCTTTAAACCTGTGGGACTTCTTACTGTCCTCAGACTTTCCTTCCTGCTACAACCTACATGTTTTCAAACCCAAAGTTGGAGTCCTCCAACCACTAGCTCTTGATTTAAAAAAAAAGAAATCTCAAAATGTGGGCAACATCGGCAAAGCCACATTTATTGCCAAACCCTGACTTGTCCTGAGAAGATGGTGGTGGGCCTTCTCCATGAACTAGCGTTCCCACCGCGGTGTTAGGTAGCCAATTGACCCAGCGACGTTGAAGGACTGGCAACGATATATGTCCAAGTCAGGTTGATGTGTAACTTGGAGGTGATAGTGCTCCCACAACATTGCTGCTCTTATCCTTCTCAGCGATATTGGCCTTAGAAGACCTCCCTCCTACTTCTATCCAACATTGGTGTTGTCTTGAAATGATTGGTGCCTGGCCCTTCTCCTGGGCTTCCCATTAAAAAAATATACGGAATGGAAAACGAGGAGGTTTGTCTGGAGGTGACAATTATAAAAACGTTTGATTTTTCTCTGTAACTCGGGACTCGTTGAGAAAATTGCGCTCCGAGGAATTGCACATTTCAAAGGTTTAATCAAAAACAAAAGCAAAATACCGCAGATGCTGGTAATCTGAAATAAGAAGAGAAAATGCTGGAAACACTCAGCAGATCAGGCAGCATCAGTGGAGAGAGAAATTGGCCCTGAAGAATTGCCCCACCAATTGAAGCAATAATTAAGGATTGCACGTGACTGAAACGAGCCATTGTTGCAACGTTCTGATGTTCTGACGAAGGGTCATCGACCTGAAACGCTAACTCTGTTTCTCTCTCCACAGGTGCTGCCTGACCCGCTGAGTATTTCTGTTTTTATTTCAAAGGTTTCATCAGCGGATCAAGTACACGCCTGACTGAGAGAGCGAGAGCGCTACCCACTGAGACACAGCTGACACTCAAACAACTCATTGCAGCACCGTACTTTCAAATACATTGTAGACGGTATATATTATAATCGCAAAGAAGCAAAATCAAATCCCTATCTATAGAGCAGGAGCACGCAGGCTGGAATAAGGGATAGGGTGTTAACTAAATCTTTCAGCAATGGCTGAATGCTTTCATTTGCTGTACTTTGCTAATAAAGGATGTTCCACACAAAGAAAAAAGAAAGACTTCCATTTCTACAGCACCTTTCACAACCTCAGGACGTCCCAAAGTGCTTTACAGCCAATGAAGTACTTTTTGAAGTGTAGTCACTGTTGTAATGTGGGAAACACGGCAGCCAATGTGTGCACAGCAAGCTCCCACAAACAGCAATGTGATAATGGCCAGACAATCTGTTTTAGTGATGTTGATTGAGGGATAAATATTTGGACCCAGGACATCGGGGATAACTCCCCTGCTCTTCTTCGAAATAGTGGCCATGGGATCTTTTACGTCCACCTGAGCGAGCAGACGGGGCCTCGGTTTAACGTCTCATCCGAAAGACGGCACCTCTGACAGTGCAGCACTCCCTCAGCACTGCACTGGGAGTGTCAAACTGGATTTTTTTTGTTGCTCAAGTCTCTGGAGTGGGACTATGAACCTACGACCTTCTGACTGAGAGGCGAGAGCGCTACGCAATGAGACACAGCTGACACTCAAACAACTCATTGCAGCTCCATATTTTCAAATACATTGTAGACGGTATATATTATAATCGCAAAGAAGCAAAATCAAATCCCTATCTATAGAGCAGGAGCACGCAGGCTGGAATAAGGGATAGGGTGTTAACTAAATCTTTCAGCAATGCCTGAGTGCTTTTATTTACTTACCATCTCATATTCCACAGCAGGCCTGGCATGTAGCTTTTAGTGGAGAGTTGGATTGGGATCCATGTGATGCCACTTGGAATATTAAGATCAATTTCCAGACTACTTCCGTTAAAATACACGTGCAGAACATTGGGTGTGAGTGGGAACTAGCTGGCCAGCCAGTATTAATCTTGGATTTTTTTAATGTTGGGTGAACTACTCACCAACGGAAAATAGGTTCTGACTTCACAGTGTCATTTGGCATCAACATTGACCAGCGTGCACACTTGGTAAGGTCATGGATTGTTAAGTTCCTGATAACGTACAGTAGGAACACATAAACCCATGAAATAGCCCGACTGCATTCGAGTTTATCACTTTCAGCTTCTTGCCAATGAATCAGACGACAGTATCCATTACTGCTCTTTCTAGGCTGTATTTCAGGAATATCCAATATCCGATCCGGACAAGCTCGGAGTCCTTTACATAGGATTCCATAGGATATACGGCACAGAAACAGGCCATTCGGCCCAACCAGTCCATGCCGGCGTTTATGCTCCACTCGAGCCTCCTCCCGTCTTTATTCATCTAAATCTATCAGTATAACCCTCTATTCCCTTCCCCCTCATATGCTTGTCTAGCCTCCCCTTAAATGCATCTAAGCTATTCGCTTCAACCACTCCCTGTGGTAGCGAGTTCCACATTCTCACCACTCTCTGGGTAAAGAAGTTACTTCTGAATTCCCTATTGGATTTCTTGGTGACTATCTTATATTGAAGGCCTCTAGTTATGCTCTTCCCCACAAGTGGGAACATTCTCTCTGTATCCACTCTATCAAAATTTTTCATAATTTTAAAGACCTCTATTAGGTCACCCCTCAGCCTTCTCTTTTCAAGAGAAAAGAGACCCAGCCTGTTCATCCTTTCCTGATATGTATACTCTCACATTTCTGGTATCGTCCTTGTAAATCTTCTCTGCACCCTCTCCAGTGCCTCTGTATCTTTTTTATTCTTTGTTTTTATTCGTTCATGGGATGTGGGCGTCGCTGGCAATGCCAGCATTTATTGCTCATCCTTAATTGCCCTTGAGAAGGTGGTGGTGAGCCGCCTTCTTGAACCGCTGCAGTCCGTGTGGTGAAGGTGCTCCCACAGTGCTGTTAGGGAGGGAGTTCCAGGATTTTGACCCAGCGACGATGAAGGAACGGCGATATCTATCCAAGTCAGGATGGTGTGTGACTTGGAGGGGCACTTGGAGGTGGTGGTGTTCCCATGCGCCTGCTGCCCTTGTCCTTCTAGGTGGTAGAGGTCGCGGGTTTGGGAGGTGCTACCGAAGAAGCCTTCAATCCCAAGGTGAACTGCTGCCCCCTCATATCCTCTCCATCACAAAGACCACCTACTTCTCCCTCTGCCCCTGCCTCAGCCCATCTGCTGCAGAAACCATCATTTGTGGCTCTGCCATCTCCTTTGTGACTATTGTGTCAGCTCTGGCTCAGTGGGCAGCACTCTCACCTTTGGGTCAGAAGGTTTAGGGTTCAAGTCCCACTCTAGGGACTTAAGCACATAAAGCTAGGCTGACACTCAGTGCAGTGCTGAGGGAGTGCTGCACTGTCGGAGGTGCCGTCTGTTCGGATGAGACGTTAAACCGAGGCCCCGTCTGCTCTCTCAGGTGGATGTAAAAGATCCCACGGCCACTATTTCAAAGAGGAGCAGGGGAGTTCTCCCTCAATTAACACAACAAAAACAGATTATCTGGTCATTATCACAGTGCTGTTTGTGGGACCATGCTGTACGCAATTGGCTGCTGCATTACAACAGTGACTACACTTCAAAAAGTACTTCATTGGCTGTAAAGCACTTTGAGACGTCCGGTGGTTGTGAAAGGCGCTATATAAATGCAAGTCTTTCTTCCTTTATTTCTATGTTCCTCTGGCTGGCCTCCCATTCGCTACCCTCCCAAAATCTCAGCTCGTCCAAAGCTCTGCTGCCCATATCCTACCTCACATCAGCTCCCGTTCACCCATCACCCGGGTCCTCACTGACTTACATTGGCTCCCGGTCTCCTCTGCTTCAAATTTAAAACTTTTGTCCCTCCATAGCTTCGTTGCTTCCTTACTCTGTAACCTCCTCTGGCCCTATTACCCCCCCACCCCTACCCCCCCCGAACTCTTCGTTCCTTCTGACTCTAATCTCTTGTGCATCTCTCCCTCCCTTTGCCCTATCATTGTTTTCAGCTGCCCACACCCAAACCCTTAGAACTCCCTCCCCTCCACCACCTCCCACAGGAACGTCAAGGCCAAGTCAGGTCCTGTCCTCGGTGAATATCCACATGCACGCAATTCCCGGAAGGGTCATTGGATAGTAATCGGGAAGAAGAACCCAGGCCGATTTTTCCCTTCCGAACCCATGGCCGCTGAAGCTAATTCTCGTTACCCATGGGATAAGCTTGCAAAACCCAAAGTGCCAGTCACCCTCTGGCACCTTGCCCGGGTAATCAAGTGTGGGTCAGCAGGACCTTCAGCCGCAGGGGGCATCACAGCCGTGTGTAATCTTGTCCTCACCTGATGTACTTTGTAGCTGGGGGGGGGTGGGGTGGTGGGGGGGGGGGTGGAGTCACTAAAGAGCAATCAACGGCAGGAACGCTGGCTGTTTTATTTCCCCCTCCCCCTCCCCTTTCCAAACCGCAGCGTGGAAAGGCTAATCGCAGCTCCCTTTACAGCTGGGCGCCCCCTCACCCCGAATGGGATCAGCTGTTTCGGCACAGGCCGGGTATCTGGAATCTGGGATCTTTCCGCACAGCAGGGTTCAACCACTCACTAAGCAAAGTCTCGGATCCAATGGAGTGGCAATTCATTCAAACAACGGGGGGGGGGGGGGACATCTGGCATCTGAAAGGAGGAAAGGCTGCCAATCGCACAAGCTAGGAGTGATCAATCGCAGAATCTTACAGCACAGAAGGAGGCCATTCGGCCCATCGTGCCCCTGCTGGCTCTCCGAAAGAGCTGTCCAATTAGTCCCACTCCCCCTCACCGCCCTTTCCCCATAGCCTTGCCAAATTTTTTTTTTTCCTTTTCAAGTATTTATCCGATGCCCTTTTGAAAATTACTATTAGATCTGCTTCCACCGCCCTTTCAGGCAGCGCATTCCATATTTCTACTAGAAAGACAAAGGAAGTAGAGTGTAAATGTCAGAGAACACGAACCTCTCGCCAGTATGTTCTCCTCGCCCGGTTACACCTTGAATCGATGTTTATTTTTAAACACCCGTGTCAGACATTTTCACACCAGCTAAGCATTTACGAAAGGATTTGCTTCAATAACTCCAGTCACGGCAGCTGCCAGTATCTGGGAGCCCTCGGTTTAGTCGCGGAGCTCT
This sequence comes from Squalus acanthias, assembly GCA_030390025.1. Taxonomy (NCBI): domain Eukaryota; kingdom Metazoa; phylum Chordata; class Chondrichthyes; order Squaliformes; family Squalidae; genus Squalus; species Squalus acanthias. The sequence continues at coordinate 255,605,410 of CM059425.1, forward strand.
GCGGCTCGCGGTGACTGCCAGCGACGCGCACTTAAGCTGCGGTAAAGTAAAGTAAGTGTCCACGTGTCCAGATTTAAAAGACCGTTACCTCTCCTGTCGCCCCGGGAAACACCTGTCAACGACAACAGCGAGAAAGAAAGAACAAAAATAGCTTGAAGTCCCGTCGGCGAGCGGGTTAAAAGCCGGTCCGAGAGCGATTCTCTCTCTCTCTCTCTCTCCGCGAGGGCCCTCGCCGCAGCCCGGGCGCTTCGGCGACCAATCGAACCTTTGAGCCGACCGCAGCGAGCTCCCGGCCGTGGCCTGCCACAGCTCACATATGTCCTGTGCCTGTGTGGAGCCCCTTTCTGAAGTGGTCTATATTTGGCGACTGCGATCATGTTTCACTGGAATGCCTGTATCAGGAGTTCTCGCAGCAGGCTGTGCTGTGGCTGCAGCTAACAAGGGGGGAGTTTGGAAATTTGAGGCCCGACGAACCACAGGAACTGTTTTTGAAAAAGAGAAAACTGGATGGATAGGGTAAGAAATTACATGGCAGTGTAAAAAATAAAATGGAATGGCTAGAAGTTATGCTGCAGCTATACAAAGGCCTGGCTAGACCACACCTGGAGTACTGTGAGCAGTTCTGGGCACCACACCTTAGGAAGGATATATTGGCCTTGGAGAGAGTGCAGCGTAGATTCAGTAGAATGATACCCGGACTTCAAGGGTTAAATTACGAGGAGTGATTACACAAACTAGGGTTGTATTCCCTGGAATCTAGACGGTTAAGGGGTGATCTAATCTAAGTTTTCAGGCTATTAAGGGGAACAGATAGGGTAGATAGAGAGAAACTATTTCCGCTGGTTGGGGATTCTAGGACTAGGGGGCAGAGTCTAAAAATTAGAGCCAGACCTTTCGGGAGTGAAATTAGGAAACACTTCTACACACAAAGGGTGGTAGAAGTTTGGAACTCTCTTCCGCAAACGGCAATTAATGCTAGATCAATTGTTAATTTTAAATCGGAGATTGATAGCTTTTTGTTAACCAAAGGTATTAAGGGATATGGGCAAAGGTGGGTATATGGAGTTAGGTCGCAGATCAGCCATGATCTCATTGAACGGCAGAACAGGCTCAAGGGCTAAATGGCCTGCTCCTGTTCCTATGTTCCTGTCAATGAGAACCAGGGAATTGTATGTACGGCCTGCAAAGCAATGAACACTTAAGGCACAAGCCAATGAAACCAGGGGTGAGAGACTTCAGTTATGTAGAGAGGCTAGAGAGAGAAGCTGGGATTGTTCCCCTCCTTAGAGCAGAGAAGGCTAAAGGGAGATTTGATAGAGGCGTTCAAAATTATGAGGGGGTTTGATAGAGTAAATAGGGGGAAACTGTTTCCACTGGTGGGTGCGACGGTAACCAGAGGAAACAGATATAAGATAAGTGGCAAAAAACCAAAGGGGAGGTGAGGAGAATTTTTTTTAATGGTCTGGAATGCGCTGCCTGAAAGGGCGGCAGAAGCAGATTCAACAGGAACTTTCAAAAGAGAATTAGATATAGGACCGAAAAGGAAAGATTTACCGGGCTACAGGGAAAAAACAGAGAGAGTGGGACTAATTGGATAGCTCGTTCAAAGAGCCGGCGCAGGCACGGGCACGAATGGCCTATCTTCGGTGCCGTATGGTTCTGTGAGACATCATGGCCCTCTATCAGTTGTTGCACATATTGGGCGGGAGGTCAACAGTGAGCAGCCCCGAGACAGCTCGAACAAGGACAGGTGTCAACAACACTAAGCCCTGCCGGAGACTCGGAGCGCAAGTACCTCACTGGCCTTGAGCAGGCTGTCTGGGAGTGTGCGGGGTGCCTCCCGGCGCACTGCCCCATCTCTGCTGGGCCTCAAGACCAGATCTCAGAGGCATCGACTCGAAAGTTTAAGGCGCGTCTGATCCAATTGTTAATTTATGTCAGTACCTGGAGGCTCGGCTGATACCAACATTAGCTTGAACTGCGCTGAGGACGACATTTATATCGCGTCTGTAACACAGTGAAATTTCCCAAGGCGCTTCACCGATCGTTATCAGACAAAATTTGACCCCCAGCTCAGGGATCATCACAGGGCAGTCGTGGCAAAAATACATTTCGATGTTCAAAATACAGCTGAATGCAATAAGGGGAGAGTGAAGGCATTAGATGAACGATGGGATGAAGGGCCTTTATCTTTTCTTATGTCCTTATAGAATGGATGGAGGGTTTGAGGAGAGGCTAACTTGATCCTGATCTGATCTGATCTGGAGTCACCAGTGGCTCAGTGGGCAGCACTCTCACCTCTGAGTCAGGAGGCTGTGGGTTCAAGTCCCAACTCCATGAGACTTGAGCACAAAAATCTAGGCTGACACTCCAGTGCAGTACTGAGGGAGTGCTGCACTGTCGGAGGTGCCGTCTTTCAGATGAGACATTAAAACAAAGCTCCCTCTGCTCTCTCAGGTGGATGGAAAAGATCCCGTGGCACTATTTTGAAGAAGAGCAGGGGAGTTCTCCCCGGTGTCCTGGCTAATATTTATCCCTCAATCAACATCACAAAGACAGATTATCTGGTCATTATCACATTGCTGTATGTGGGAGCTTGCTGTGCGCAAATTGGCTGCCGCGTTTCCTACATTACAACAGTGACTACACTCCAAAAAGTACTTCATAGGCTGTAAAGTGCTTTGGGACGTCCGGTGGTCATGAAATGCTCTATATAAATGCAAGTCTTTCTTTCTTTCTATAATATGAGCAATTATAGATATTCTCCTCGACAAGTCATCAGTCTATAAGTTGATGTTTAAGGACATGGGGCGGGGGTGGGGGCGAAATTTGTGTGTTTAGCGCCACGAGATGGCGCTAAAACGCCGTTCAGTGCTCTACCACCAGCTGATGGCGGTTCCAGCACCGCACACCATATCTGTCTTGCTGATAGCGCTGCTGCTAAACTCGCTTGCCTGGGACATCGCAATGACAGATATCATGACGTCAGTGAGTGTGCAACGCTCACTTGACGCCCGATCTCCCAACTTTGTTTTGGCCACTGAACTTACCGGCTGGAAAAAGCAAAGGCAGGTTGAGGTGCCGGCAGCAGCAGGAAGCCGGCTCCGGCGACACTATTTAAAGGGATCCTCACCAATCACTCGCACCTGGCAGGGTTTTGCAGTTTGAGTAGCACTGTGCTAATTCCTGCTACGGCAAGAGTTTTCTTTAGTCATTTCAAGGTTATTTGGTATCAGGGAGTCTTCTGACAAGTACAAAACTCCCTCATTATTTTTGAAATGCTTCAAACTACAACACTTGCTAAAAGTCATGGAGGCTGTACTGGCAGTCGACCTCACCCTCCAGGATCTGTGGCAGAGGGAGCAGAGGCAGCAAGAAAGACAGGAACATGTGGGCAGAGGGAGGAGGAGGGCCATCAGGCTGTCAACAGGAGGCCTTACCCTCCTAGGGTCTTCCGACATCACTTCTCCCACCTTCAATTAAGCGAGGAGCAGTGTATTGGGAGGCTGCCCTTCACCAAGGAGGTGGTCACTGAACTCTGCCACCTCCTGCAACCAGACCTCCAGCATCAGACGAGGGTGACCACAGTTCTCTCAGTGGCAGTCAAGGTCACCGTTGCCTTCAATTTCTTCGCCAGCGGATCCTTCCAGCCTGCAGCAGGCGATATAGCGAACATCTCACAGTTCGCCATCCATCTGAGGCTCTCTTCACCAAGAGAAGGGATTACATTTGCTTCCCGATCACCAGAGAGAAGCAGGACGAGTGTGCATGTGGCTTTGCCAGGATAGCGGGCTTCCCCATGGTGCAGGGCGCCATCGACTGCACCCATGTGGCTTTGCGGGCACCGCATAACAATCCTGAGATCTTCTGTAACCGCAAAGGCTACCACTCACTTAATGCACAGTTGGTGTGCAATCACACACAACGAATCCTCACTGTCAATGCCTGCTATCCAGGCAGCAGCCATGATGCCTTCATCCTGTGCCAGACTGGTGTGCCAGCACTCTTCCAGCCACTTCGTCAAGCTCGAGGGTGGCTGCTCGGAGACAAGGGCTATCCGCTCTCCACCTGGCTCATGACTCCCCTCTGCAACCCCAACACTCCTGCCCAGCACTCATATAATGAGAGCCATGCTGCCACCAGGAACATCATCGAGCAGATCATCGGCCTACTGAAGCAACGGTTCTGCTGCCTTGACCGCTCGGGATGAGCCCTCCAGTACTCGGCTGTGCGGGTGTCCCATTTCGTCGTGGTCTGCTGCATGCTCCACAACTTGGCCATCATGAGGGCGCAGCCCTTGCCAGCAGGGATTGCGGGAGGGACGAGGGAGAGGAGGATGAGGAGGAGGAGGATGAGGAAGACGAGGACGAGGAGGAGGAACAGGAAAGAGGGATGAGGCAGCCAGACAATCAGCCCTCCGGATGGGCTGTCCGTGACCGGCTCATCACACTCTGGTTCGAATGAATGAAACCTCAGATCCCCGTAGCTCACCACATCTCCATCATACCATCCCTGTCTCACGCCATATCACAGCGTCCTCCTGGGCGCAAAGCTGAAATGAGAGACACCACAAACGATTCCAAACACAAATAATAAATTTATCTATACACATACCACACATATTCCATCAATACTATTAACTATTCACCCTTGTGCAATCCCTTAGTGCCTGTCGTTACTGTGCCTTTTCCTATTCTAGTGCTCCTACGCAGTGCTCCCCCAATGGCTGCAGCAGGGCTTGTGGAAGGGTGCTGACTTTCAGTGGGGGAGACTACAGATAGCCTTGCAGGACGACCTCGACCAGCTGTAGACTGCACCACCTCGGCATGGGCGGCAACAGTCCGGGCTGGCTGGCTGACAGGCAGCGACAAGGGCAATAAGCAGAGTGGCAGTAGTGGAAGTAGGAATGCTGTCATCCTGAGAGAGGACAGCAGGTTCCTGCTCCACTGATCCACTGCCACTCCCCGGGGCAGTGCCTCAGTATCCCTAGCAATCTGTTGGAGCGTAGATTACTGGCCTACTGCGACACCGTGAAAGCCCCGGTCGACGGTGGTAGACCCAGCCACGGTGACAGCAGTCAGAGCTTGGGTGGCATCAAGCAGAGACTGCATGAGAGCAGTCTGAGGTTCCGCTGTAGCACTAAGATGTTGGGTTGCTTCTGCCTGTGCTGCAATGGGAACTGCGACATCGACCATCACACGTGGCATCACATCTGGGTCGCCACATTCTCTCTGCAAGTGTACCATCATTTCCAGGCTGGAATGTTGGAGGCGGACTCCTCCATGCTCCTTGCCATTGCTGAGAGGCTCTTTGGCAGCCTTGCCATTGCACCTATCATCTCCGTGTGCATGCCCATCACCTTTCTTCTGAAGTCCTCCCCATCGAGTTCCTCATCTGAGTCCTGTGCAGCAGAACTTGCGCGTGAACTCGCCCTCTGGGGAGCTGGCCCCCGAGCTACCCTTTCCCCCTGGCCTTGCTGCAGCCCGCTCGTCCCCAGTGCCTCAGCCTGTGCAGATCCTGCTACAGGTACTACACTAGCCTCTAAAGAACGCGTAGTGCCAGTATTTGAGCTGGTGTCTACGAGTGACAGATGCAGTGATGTGGTGTGTTCTTCCTCCTCCTCTTCTCCCCCCTCGCTCTGTGCGGCACCCTCAGGGACAGGCTGCTCAGGTGCTTGCTGATTATCTGCAAGCAGAAAGGCACAAGAGTCGGGTTAAGGTGAGGGGAGGGGGGCAGGAAGGGAGAAAGGCATGCATATAGCATGAGTAGCTGGAAAGTGGGAAAGGCTTGTGGGGTGAGGGGGAAGTGGGATGTGAGAAGTAGGAGTAGGAATTAACATATTGTTGTTGTCCTCAAGGGGGTCAATGTCGCCAGTGGCCACGGTGCCCACGACCTGGCGCCCAATGATCTCCAGCACTCTCGTCTCCAGCTGGCTCAGCTGTTCAATCTGGGCTTGGCCCCCACCTGCCCGCTCCTGCTCACGCCAGTTGTGAGCCACCTTGGCCTGCAAGAGAAAGGAAAGCGTGTGAGTGAGTGTGGAGCAATGTGTTTCGGTGATGTGCCTGCCATAGTCGAATAGCTGTCATTGTGTGCAAGGTGTGAGATATGGGTGTGATTGTTGATAGGTAGAGTGGGTGAGTGCTGGGGGTGTGGTGCATTGAGCAGATAGAAACATAGAAACATAGAAAATAGGTGCAGGAGTAGACCATTCGGTCCTTCGAGCCTGCACCGCCATTCAATGCGTTCATGGCTGAACATGCTACCTCAGTACCCCATTCCTGCTTTCTCGCCATACCCCTTGATCCCCCTAGTTGTGAGTGTTATATCTAACTCCCTTTTGAAAATATTTAGCGAACTGGCCTCAACAACCTTCTGTGGAAGAGAATTCCATAGATTCACCACTCTCTGGGTGAAGAAGTTCCTCCTCAGCTCAGTCTTAAATGGCTTCCCCTTAATCCTTAGACTGTGACCCCTGGTTCTAGTTTTCCCTAACATTGGGAACATTCTGCCCGCATCTAATTTGTCTAAACCAGTCAGGATTTTAAATGTCTCTATAAGATCCCCCCTCATTCTTCTGAACTCCAGAGGATACAAGTTCAGTTGATTCAGTCTTTCTTGATATGTCAGTCCGGCCATCCCAGGAATCAATCTAGTGAACCTTCGCTGCACTCCCTCAATAGCAAGAATGTCCTTCCTTAAGTTAGGAGACCAAAACTGCGCACAATACTCCAGGTGTGGCCTCACCAAGGCCCTGTACAACTGCAGCATCACCTCCCTACTCCTGTCAAACCCCCTTACTATGAAGGCCATCATTCCGTTTGCTTTCTTGACTGCCTGCTGCACTTGCATTCACACCTTCAGTGACTGATGTACCATGACGCCCAGGTCTCGTTGGTGGTATGTAGCATTTGTTGAAGCCTTCACTCGTCCTGACCACCCATGTGAGGTCGTTAAACTTCTTCCTACACTCGGTGTGGGACCTGGGGACCACAGTGCTGCCCGTGAAGTGGTGTGCCACCTCCCTCCACATAGTGCGGCAGACTTGTGGCAAGGGCCTCCTGCCAGTTGCCCGGTACAGGACCGCCCGCCTTCTCTCCATCGCAAAAAACAATGCCTCCAAAGCTTCATCCAAGAACCCCCGGGCTCTCTCCCTAGGGCGGCAATCTGCCATCAGGATTTGTAAAGAACTCTTCCTTCTCCTTGTCCTTCTTCTTATGGTTGGTGGGGCAGCTGCACACCCAACAATGCTGAGAATGAGGTGCTGCAGCATCAATGAACCTCCCCTTTAAGTAGCGAAAAAAGCCTGTGGCAATCATTACTTACAACTAGACTGACCCCGAAATTGGTCCACCTTTTCAGTGTAACGCCAATGAGCTTGCGCTTTTAGACTAGAATCATGACTGCAATCATTTCAATGAGGAGTGAGCACGAATTTTGCGTGCATCCTAGACGATTTTCAAGTGGCGCAGCTTAACCTTTTTTAGTCTAAACACTGCCCATTTCTTGGCTATAACGAATTCCTAGCCCCCCTCGGGTCATCAGGAACAGGAGGAGGCCATTCAGCCCCTCGAGCCTGCTCCGGCATTCAATTAGAACATGGCTGATTTGCACCTCAACTCCATTTACCCGCCTTTGCTCCATATCCCTGGATACCCTTACACATAAAAAATCTTAGCGAGCTCAGTCTTGAAAAATCCCATTGTCCCCCAGCATCCACAGTCTTTTGGGGGGGAAGAGAGTTCCAGATTTCTACTACCCTTTGTGTGAAAAAAGCACTCCTGATTTTGCTCATGAATGGCCTGGCTCTAATTATAAGATTATGCCCCCTAGTTCTTGATGAATTTCCCCATCGGATGAATTAATTTCTCGGTATCTACCCTAGTAAATCCTTTTAGCATTTTAAACCCCTCAGTCTTCTATGCTCAAGGGAATACAAGCCAAGTTTATGCAGCCGCTGTAAGCTAGGAAGGGGCTAATGAATAGTTAACTGTATTTTGAACCTCAGTAAACTCAACTGTGATTAATTTCGGACGCAAGGCTATTTTGGAAAATTAAAACTCAGTCCAACGCAAGAGATTGGATTTTCTGATCGGCCTTATTTTAATAAAATCCTGGCCAAGAGCCCCAGAGATTTACTGAGGTGAAGTGAGGACACTGGAGTGAATATTGCACAAAGGGAGAAAAATAAAAAGAGCTCAGAATGAAAAGCAGTGAACTCCAGTCGAGAGGCACACATGAAAGACAACTTATTACAGCCCAGAGCGCGAGAGCTCTTTCAGTCACACTTGGAACGATGAATACTTGGGAGCCTATTTACTGCTGCCAAATCACTGAAAAAAAACATCCCTTGTAGCCACAAGCGTATTCCACATCCAAAGCACTGTAGTGTCAACATATCAAAGCCCCGTCTTCTTTATATGTTTTAGCCCAGCAACTTAAAAATAACACCAGCTCCAGTGTAGAGGTTGCGTACCGAAGTATAAAATTAACTCATTACCTTCTGTATTTTTTTTTCTCTTTGGTTGAAGTACTGGTTGCCCAGGAGGGATAAGGCCAGCTGTGTGCCACTTCCCCGTAAGGGGCGATCGGCAACCGGTGTCAACGTAGGGGAGACAAATCCAATCGATGCGGGGCCACACGCTGAGGGCACCTCACAAGTGCGGCAGCTGCCGGAGGAGAAGAGGGATTAAAAACAGTTCTGCCGTTGGCCGGCACAGCGGAGAGATTGCTCGGCGAGGGTTCCTGGGATGTCATCCCATGGAGGCTATTTTAGGAGCATTGTCCCATAGATCACAGCTGCTATCAGAACCTGTGGCTCTTTGTGGTTGGAGGGACGCCAAGTGTTGGGGAGATGGTGATGGCAGCAGTGACCTGGCTGGCATTATGCTGGAGTTAAGAGCTCTCTCGCATGTTCAATTATTAAAGGGACACTCGCCAGCTACAGCTGGAGGAGAAAATGACAGAATAGTTACAGAATTGATCCAAGTTTCAGACCTGCTGTTGATTTTCCTAATTTAGTCTTTATTGAAGCTTTTTGTGATTTTGGCAGAATCATTCTTGGAATTTACAGTAATGTTCTGTACTCCAATTGAATTGAACCCAATCTGATGGTGCTTATTCCCTAACCTTCTCTTAGAATCATAGAAATTTACGGCACAGAAGGAGGCCATTCGGCCCATCGTGTCTGTGCCAGTCGATAAAGAGCTATCCACCCTAATCCCACTTTCCAGCTCTTGGACTGTATCCCTGCAGGTTACAACACTTCAGGTGCATATCCAAGTACTTTTTAAATGTGATGAGGGTTTCTGCCTCTTCCACCCTTTCAGGCAGTGAGTTCCAGACCCCCACCACCCTCTGGGTGAAAATAATTCTCCTCAACTCCTCTCTAATCCTTCTACCAATTACTTTAAATCTATGTCCCCTGGTTATTGACCTCTCTGCTAAGGGAAATAAGTCCTTCCTATCCACTCGATTTAGACCCCTCATAATTTTATACACCCCAATTAAGTCTCCTCTCAGCCTCCTCTGTTTCAAAGAAAACAACCCCAGCCTATCCAATCTTTCCTCATAGCCTAAAATTCTCCAGTCCTGGCAACATCCTCGCAAAGCTCCTCTGTACCCTCTCTAGTGCAGTCACATCTTTCCTGTAATGCAGTACTCTAGCTGTGGCCTAATTAGTGTTTTATACAGTTCAAGCATAACCTCCCTGCTCTTATATTCTATGCCTCAGCTAATAAAGGAAGGTATCCCGTATGCCTTTTTAACCACCTTATCTACCTGTCCTGCTACCTTCAGGGATCTGTGGACATACACTCCAAGGTCCCTCTGTTTTCCAACACTTCTCAGTATCCTACCATTTAATGTGTATTCCCTTTCCTTGTTAACCCTCCCCAAATGCATTACCTCACACTTCTCTGAATTGATTTCCATTTGCCACTTTTCTGCCCACCTGACCAGTCCATTGATTTCTTCCCTATCTAACTTGATCTCTCTCTTTGTTTCTTAACCTGTCCCATTACCATCTCCTTTTGCCTTGAATATCTCTTAATGTCTCTTAACCTCTCCGGCCTTCTATCCTATCACAGACATTCCCTTTAGTTCTTTCATCCCCTCCCCGCTTTCCCAACCCCTACACTTGCTTAAAAATCTGTTCCATTTCCTGCTCTTTTCCAGTTCTGACGAAAGGTCATCGACCTGAAACGTTAACTCTGTTTCTCTCTTCACAGATGCTGCCTGACCTGCCGAGTATCTCCAGCATTTTCTGTTTTTATTTCAGATTTCCAGCATCTGCAGTATTTTCTTTTTGATCCATCTCTTCCCTTCTAACTCCATTCTTCTCTTCCCTTCTAACTCTACTCTTATTCAAATTCTTGATGGGCTTACACAATCCCCTCTAACCTTCTGACACCACATGGGGCTTGAAATTCCTTCCCCAAAATTGTCACTTCACTGGACTAGAGGTCCCCCTGATGGGAGTAAGCATAATGTAGCAATTACATTCCAGGATCTCCGCATGTTATATCTTTGGGGAGGATGTTCCGGAGACTGAAATAAAAGCAGCCTTTACATTGCCACACCTGCTTGAGTGTATATTTGGATATGTCAATCTTCACTTCAAAATGATACCTTGGCTAAAAGAGTTAAATTATGTTAAAAAGGTTACATAGACGAGGTTTATATTCCTTTGAGTATAGAAGATTAAGGGATGATCTAATGAAGGTGTTTAAGATGATTAAAGGATTCGATAGGGTAGCTAGAGAGAAACCAGTTTCCCTGGGAGGGAGTCCAGAACAAGGAGGCATAACCTTAAAATTAGAGCTAGGCCATTCAGGGGTGATGTCAGGAAGCACTTCTTCACACAAAAGTTAGTGGAAATCTGGAACTCTCTCCCCCAAAAAGCTGTTGAGGCGAGGAGTCAACTGAAAATTTCAAAACTGAGATTGAGAGATTTATGTTAGATAAGGATATTAAGGGTTACAGAACCAAGGCGGGTAAATGAAGTTAAGATACAGATCAGCAAGGATCTAATTGAATGGCGGAACAGGCTCGAGGGGCTGAATGGCCTCCTCCTGCTCCTATGTTCCTAAGTTCCTTGAGTGAAGCAATTTCTCCTCATCTCAGTCCTAAATTGCCGACCCCTTATTCTGAGACTGTGACCCCGTGTTCTAGATTCCCCAGCCAGGGGAAATGTTTTCTCAGCATTAAACCCGTCAAGCCCCTTAAGAATGTTTCAGTTAGATCACCTCTCATTCTTCTAAACTCCAGGGAATACAGGCCTAGTCTACTCAATCTACCCTCATAGAGCAATCCTCTCATCCCAGGAACTCGTCTAGTGAACCTTCGCTGCACTCCCTCTAAGGCAAGTATGTCTTTCCTTAGGTAAGGAGACCAGAACTGTACACAGTACACCAGGTGTGGCCTCACCAGGGCCCTATATAATTGTAGTAAGACTTCTTTACTCTTATACTCTAATCCCTTTGTAACAAAAGCTAACATACCATTTGCTTTCCTAATTGCTTGCTGTACCTGCATGTTAACTTTGTGATTCATGTACAAGCACACCCAGGTCCCTCTGAATGCACATATCCCAGCATTCAAAAAATATTCTGCTTTTCTGTTTTTCCTACCAAAGTGGATACCTTCACACTTCCCCACATTGTATTCCATTTGCCATGTTCTTGCCCACTCAGTCAACCAGTCTATATCTCTCTGCAGCCTCTTTACCTCCTCCTCACAGCTTACTTTCCCACCTAACTTTGTATCATCAGCAAACTTGGATACGTTACACTCAGTCCCTTCATCTAAGTCATTGATATAGATTGTTTCCTACATTACAACAGTGACTTCACTTCATAAAAGTAATTCATTGGCTGTAAAGCGCTTTGGGAGTCGTGAAAGGCGCCATATAAATGCAAATCTTTCTTTGCATCCTTATTTTGCCATCCCAGGCCCAGGGATTTCAGGGGCTGGAAAGGTTCCTTTTTTTCTTCAACATTCCAGACCTGCAATCGAACCAGGTTCCTTCTGGTGTGACCTGGCTCCCGTACCGCATTACATCAGCGGAAGGTACAAATTTATCATTCTTAACTGAAGTCCACGCAAACCTTAGTCTAAAGCACAGGGGAAGTTACAGTGGATCCATTTGCAGTGATGAAATCCTTGTGTTTGACCACGATCAAAGTTGCTTTCAGCACCAGGAACCCTTCCAGATGGACCACACCAAACAATGCCAAGTTACATAGAACTACAGTACATGGAATTCACAGCACAGAAACAGGCCATTCGGCCCAACTGCTCCGTGCCGGTGTTTATGCTCCACACGAGCCTCCTCCCACCCCTCTTCATCTCAACCCATCAACATATCCTTCAATTCCTTTCTCCCTCATGTGATTATCCAGCTTCCCCTTAAATGCCTCTGTGCTATTCGCCTCAACCACTCCCTGTGGTAGCGAGTTCCACATTCTCACCACCCTCTGGGTGAAGAAGTTCCTCCTGAATTCCTTATTGGATTTGTTAATGGATATCTTATATTTATGGCCCCTAGTTCCGGACTCCCCCCACAAGTGAAAACATCTTCTCTACGTCTATCGAACCCCTTCATAATTTTAAAGACCTCTATCTGATCACCACCCCCTGGAAACATCTTCTCTACATCTACCCTATCGAACCCCATCGTCATTTTAAAGATCACTATTAGGTCACCCCTTCAGCATTTCTCCAGAGCAAAGAGCCCCAGCCCGTTCAGTCTTTCCCGATAGTTAGAACCTCTCAGTTCTGGTATCATCCTTTTTTTGCACTTTCTCCAGTGCCTCTATATCCTTTTTATAATATGGAGACCAGAACTGCACGCAGTAAACTCCAAGTGTGGTTCTAACCAAAGGTTCGATCCAAGTTTAGCATAACTTCCTCTGCTTTTCAGTTCTATCCCTCTAGAAGTGAACCCCAGCGCTTGGTTTGCCCTTTTTGTTTTAAAGGCCTCATTAGCCTGCGTCGCTACGTTTAGTGATTTGCGAATCGGTAATGTTTTCTCCACCGGGCGCGGGTGCAATTTTCCGCCGGATAAGGTGAAATTGGAGCTGGCGACACGGTTTACCTTCTCTGTCGTGCCGCGATGAACCATTTCCCCTAAGGATGGTCCCGGCGCCAAATAAAAAAAAAAACCCAGGACTTAATCGTCACGGAAAGGAATAGGCCATTGCCTCAAATTTTCACGGGAAGGGCAAAGAGCTCCTTTCATTATATTGATGAAGGGCTTTGCTATCGCGCTGAGTACACCAAGGGCACAAAGGACATGCTGTCAGCAGCTTTACTCAGTCCTAACTCTGCCGTGTGCGCTTCACAAAGAAAAAGCCCTGCAGGTTATTTTGCAATGGAAATATTCAGCGCCGTGCAAGAGACAGTAAACACACGGCCCCTGAATTTTAAACAGCCCGCTCTGCCCAACTGTTTTCAGTTTCTTTCGCTTTGTAAATGAAAAAAAATAATATGTGCACGTTGGGGCCATTTCATTATTCAGATCAGCATCAAGCCCCCCCCAGGACAAATATCGTTAGTCAGCTGCCGAGTAAAGTCCCTTCTGCTGCCCTGTGTCTAACTCGCACCAAGCCCCGTCCACCCATTACCCCTGTGCTCGCTGACCTACATTGGCTCCCGGTCCGGCGACGCCTCGATTTAAAAAAATTCTCATCCTTGTCTTCAAATCCCTCCAAGGCGCTTCACCGGAGCGGTTATCAAAACAAAATTTGACGCCGAGCCTCATAAGGAGATATTAGGACAGGTGACCAAAAAGTTCGGTCAAAGAGGTAGGTTTTAAGGAAATGTCTTAAAGGAGGAGAGAGAGTTAGAGAGGCGGAGAGGTTTAGGGAGGGAATTCCAGAGCTTTAGGGCCTAGGCGGCTGAAAGCACAGCCGCCAATGGTGGAGCGATTACAATTGGGGATGCACAAGAGGGCAGAATTGGAGCATCCCATTCTTGGCACTAATGTTCCTTACCTTCAACGCAAAACAAAAAAAGAGACAGGCAGCACGCAGACGCGATAGTCTAACCTTATAATTATCCAATTATTACCTTTGAAACAATCACTTATCAAACAGCTATGGGACATTATAAATCTGAGTGCACATTATCATGCTGTGTTGAGAGGGGCTGAACCATTAAAGGTTCAAGGTCATCGACATTTCAACAGACTTAATTAGACAAGCTGAACGTAACTGCTGTCTTTACTGAAGTGTTGTAAAGTTACAATACTTCAGAGCTTTGGAACAAGCACGAAAAGACCTAGGGGGAAAAATTTGTCCTCTTAATGCCTCCCGTTAGTGCCAGCAGATGGTGCTAACAGGGCGCTAGAGCATTATCGCTGGGGCGAGGCGAATCCAGCGCCTCACGCCAAATCCCTGTAGTGCCGCCGGTAAAAATTATCGGCGGGAACGTCAACGCCAGGTGGATCGTGACGTCAGTGAGTGTGCAACGCTCTCTGACTGCTCGAACTGCAAAATTGATTGTCGCCACCTACCTTAGCGCCTGGAATAAACACCGACAGGGAGAGCTGGCGTGAAGCACCAGGTTCAGTCCTCCGGCTCCTTCTCCTTACATAGAAACATAGAAACATAGAATCTAGGAGCAGGAGTAGGCCATTCGGCCCGTCGAGCCTGCTCCACCATTCAATACGATCATGGCTGATCATCCAAATCCAGCACCCTGTCCCTGCTTTAATCTCCACAGTACACATATCCCACCCTACCCCCGTAACCCCACGTATTTAATTCCCCCTAACATATCCCATCCTATCCCCATAACCCCTCATATTTAATCCCCCCCTAACACTAAGGGTCAATTTATCATAGCCAAATCAACCTAACCCGCACATTTTTGGACTTGTTCTGCTTCTGCTTGCTGAGGCAGCTGCACAGTCAGCAATGCTGAGAATGAAGTGCTGCAGCATCAATGAACCTCCCCTTTAAGTAGTGAAAAAAGTCTGTGGCAATGATGAGTTGCGATTAGACTGCACCCGATATTGGTCTACCCTTTAAGTCTAATGCCAATGAGCTTGGGTTTTAAGACTTGATTTAGGACTCCAACCATTTTATATAGCAGTGAGGACGAATTTTGCGTGCAGACTAAAGCATTTGCGCCTGGCGCTAATTCTCCAACTTTTCTACTGACACCGCCCATTCCTTGGCTATAACGAATTTCTAGCCCCTAGAGCCTGTAAGCATCAATGCAGGCCCCAAGGATTTTTTTTATATATTGAACATTTTGAATGACTGTTACTGCCAGTTTGGAGAAGATGGGAGGGGCCCAGGTGTTCGTGATGGACAGGAGATTCCAGCCAGGCCTACAAACTAATTATGGGAGAATGTCTGGGCAGACAGAATTCTCTGGGAAGACAATGGGTCTGGGAGATGACTCATACGGTTACGAGCACCTAGATGGGATAGCCCCGAAAGGCGGGAACCGGACAAAAGAGGGCCATTGTAAATTAATGGGAAGCCACTTAACCCAGGATCAGGTGAGAAGTGCGGCCCATCATCTGCCATTATCACTAGCACCTAGATGGGATAGCCCCGAAAGGCAGGAAACCAGACAAAGAAGACAAAGAAGGGTAATTAAAAAGACATCACTGCAACTACACAGGACATCACTGCAACTAACTTTTCGGGGATATAGAGAAGGCAGCTTTGGCCATTTCTCTCTCTCTCTCACTTGCTCTAAACCACCACGAGTGACAAGAGCCTCGCCTTGCTCTTCGACTGTAGGAACAAACCTCGAAACTGGGACTTGGATACTGCATCGGCGATACGGAACCAGGAGACACGTTCTACACGGGGGAGCAGCGAGCAAGAAAACGGACAATCAGGGTGAGCATTGTCCAAGCCCACGCATCCTTAAGACCACCGGTACTGTGTGAGGGGGTGTTGTGTGTCCCAACCAATCCAGAGGGGTTTAGTGGGGAGGTTCTGTGTGTATTATATAGTGTATGTTCTGGGGTTTGTGGGACAAGTCCGTGTTATACTCTGTATAGCAACACAGTGTGATTTTAGGCGTCTTAATACGAGACAGGGGCCTGTTCGACGGGCCAAGTTGTATTGTTGGACTGTTTGTCTTACGCCACCAGGCATTTTACATACTGGAGGCGGGTGTGTGTGCGTTAACCTTATTAAACACCGTACAGGGTGAGTCTGAAAAGCTTGTCTGTGTCCCAATCCTGTTCACCGTAATTCCTGTCGTATAGAACTAAGTAGGAGAGGTGATCCGAACCACCAAGGCAAACCACCTACAAGCCTCAGGTTATTAAGATGGAGTTCATTACCCAACAGCTACAAAGTGAATCTTTACGAGAGGAGAATGAATCAGTTTATCTCGATGAACTCTGAGTCTTACATAGAATCTACAGCACAGAAACAGACCATTTGACCCAACTGGTCTACGCTGGTGTTTATGTTCCATACAAGCTTCCTTTCACCCTACTCCATCCAACCTCATCAACATATCCTTCTGCTCCATGCACTCATCTAGCTTCCCCTTAAATAAGTCTATGCTATTCGCCTCAACCACTCCCTGTGGGAGCGAGTTCCACATTCTAACCATTCCCTGGGTAAAGAGATTTCTCCTGAATTCCCTATTGGATTTATTAGTTATAATTATTTATTATACAACAACAACAACAACAACTTATATTTATATAGCACCCTTAATGTAGCAAAACATCCCAAGACAAAAAATTTGACACCGAGCCACATAAGGAGAAACCAGGCCAGGTGACCAAAAGCTTGGTCAAAGAGGTAGGTTTTAAGGAGCGTCTTAAAGGAGGAAAAAGAGGTAGAGAGGCAGATATCTCAGGGGGTTGTGGGGTTGAAGGAGATTACAGAGATAGGGAGGGGAGCGAGGCCATGGAGGGATTTAAAAACAAGGATGAGAATTTTGAAATCGAGGCGCTGCTTAACCGGGAGCCAATGTAGGTCAGCGAGCACAGGGCTGATGGGTAAACGGGACTTGGTGCGAGTTAGGACACGGGCAGCCGAGTTTTGGATGACCTCAAGTTTACGTAGGGTGGAATGTGGGAGGCCAGCCAGGAGTGCGTTGGAATAGTCAAGTCTAGAGGTAACAAAGGCATGGATGAGGGTTTCAGCAGCGGATGAGCTGAGGCAAGGGCGGAGACGGGCGACGTTACGGCGGTGGACATAGGCGGTCTTAGTTATGCTGCGGATATGTGGTCGGAAGCTCATTTCAGGGTCAAATATGACCCAAAGGTTTCGACAATGTGGTTCAGCCTCAGACAGATGTTAGGGAGAGGGATGGAGTCAGTGGCTAGGGAACAGAGTTTGTGGTGGGGACCGAAAAACAATGGTTAGTGGATAATTGTCAAATGTAATTTGGACTGATTGGAGCAAAAGCCAAGGGTGGTGATAGAAACATAGAAACATAGAAACATAGAAAATAGGTACAGGAGTAGACCATTCGGTCCTTCGAGCCTGCACCGCCATTCAATGCGTTCATGGCTGAACATGCTACTCAGTACCCCATTCCTGCTTTCTCGCCATACCCCTTGATCCCCCTAGTTGTGAGTGTTATATCTAACTCCCTTTTGAATATATTTAGCGAACTGGCCTCAACAACCTTCTGTGGAAGAGAATTCCATAGATTCACCACTCTCTAGGTGAAGAAGTTCCTCCTCAGCTCAGTCTTAAATGGCTTCCCCTTAATCCTTAGACTGTGACCCCTGGTTCTAGTTTTCCCTAACATTGGGAACATTCTGCCCGCATCTAATTTGTCTAAACCAGTCAGGATTTTAAATGTCTCTATAAGATCCCCCCTCATTCTTCTGAACTCCAGAGGATACAAGTTCAGTTGACCCAATCTTTCTTGATATGTCAGACCGGCCATCCCAGGAATCAATCTAGTGAACCTTCGCTGCACTCCCTCAATAGCAAGAATGTCCTTCCTTAAGTTAGGAGACCAAAACTGCGCACAATACTCCAGGTGTGGCCTCACCAAGGCCCTGTACAACTGCAGCATCACCTCCCTACTCCTGTACTCAAATCCCCTTACTATGAAGGCCATCATTCCATTTGCTTTCTTGACTGCCTGCTGCACTTGCATTCCCACCTTCAGTGACTGATGTACCATGACGCCCAGGTCTCGTTGCACCTCCCCTTTCCCTAATCTGCCACCATTCAGGTAATAGTCCGCCTCTCTATTTTTACCACCAATGTGGATAACCTCACATTTATCCACATTGTACTTCATCTGCCATACATTTGCCCATTCACCCAACCTGTCCAAGTCACTCTGTAGCCTCCTAGCATCCTCCTCATTGTTCACACTGCCTCCCAATTTAGTGTCATCCGCAAATTTGGAGATATTACATTTAATCCCTTCGTCCAAATCATTAATATATAATGTAAACAGCTGGGGTCCCAGCACCGAACCCTGCGGTACCCCGCTGGTCACTGCCTGCCATTCTGAAAAGTACCCATTTACTCCTACTCTTTGTTTCCTGTGTGCCAACCAGTTCTCAATCCACGTCAACACATTACCCCCAATCCCATGTGCTTTAACTTTGCTCACCAATCTCTTGTGTGGGACCTTGTCAAAGGCCTTCTGAAAGTCCAAATACACCACATCTACTGGTTCCCCCTTGTCCACCCTATTGGAAACATCCTCAAAAAATTCCAGAAGATTTGTCAAGCATGATTTCCCTTTCACAAATCCATGCTGACTTGGACCTATCATGTCGCCACTTTCCAAATGGTCTGTTATAACATCTTTAATAATTGCTTCCATCATTTTACCCATGACCGATGTCAGGCTGACCGGTCTATAATTCCCTGCTTTCTCCCTCCCTCCTTTTTTAAAAAGAGGGGTTACATTGGCCACCCTCCACTCCATCGGAACTGATCCAGAGTCTAAGGAATGTTGGAAAATGATCGTCAATGCATCCACTATTTCCAAGGCCACCTCCTTAAGTACTCTGGGATGCAGACCATCAGGCCCTGGGGATTTTTCAGCCTTCAGTCCCATCAATTTTCCCAATACCTTTTCCCGACTAATAAGGATTTCCCTCAGCTCCTCCCTCTTACCAGATCCTCTGACCCCTTTTATTTCCGGCAGGTTGTGTGTGTCCTCCACAGTAAACACCGAACCAAAGTACTTTTTCAATTGATCTGCCATTTCCTTGTTCCCCATTACGACTTCCCCTGTTTCCGACTGCAGGGGACCTACGTTTGTTTCTACTAACCTCTTTCTTTTTACATATTTATAGAAGCTTTTGCAGTCCATTTTAATGTTCTCTGCAAGCTTCCTTTCATATTTTATTTTCCCTGCCCTAATCAAACCCTTCGTCCTCCTCTGCTGAGTTTTGAAGTTCTCCCAGTCCCCGGGTTTGCTGCTACTTCTGGCCAATTTGTATGCAACTTCCTTGGTTTTAATACTATCCTTGATTTCCCTTGTTAGCCATGGTTGAGCCACCTTCCCTTTTTTTATTTTTACGCCAGACCGGGATGTACAATTGTTGTAGTTCATCCATGCGATCTCTAAATGTCTGCCATTGCCCTTCCACTGATAGCCCCTTAAATATCGCTTGCCAATTTAACCTCACCAATTCACGCCTCATACCCTCAAAGTTGCCCTTATTTAAGTTCTGGACCATGGTCTCTGACTTAACTGTTTCCTTCTCCATCCTAATGTAGAACTCCACCATACTATGGTCACTCTTCCCCAGGGGGTCTCGTACCACAAGATTGCTGATTAGTCCTTCCTCATTACACAACACCCAGTCCAGGATGGCCTCCCCTCGAGTTGGTTCCTCAACATATTGGTTTAGGAAACCATCCCTTAAACACTCCAGGAAATCCTCCTCCACCGTATTGCTTCCAGTTTGAGTAGCCCAATCTATATGCATATTAAAGTCACCCATGATAACTGCCGTGCCTTTTTTGCACGCACCTCTGATTTCCTGTTTCATACCCTCCCCCACCTCACTACTGCTGTTTGGAGGTCTGTACACAACTCCCACTAACGTTTTCTGCCCTTTGGTGTTCTGCAGCTCAACCCATATTGATTCCACATCCTCCAAGCTGATGTCCTTCCTAGCTATTGCATTAATCTCCTCTTTAACCAGCAATGCTACCCCACCCCCTTTTCCTTTTATTCTATCCTTTCTAAATGTTGAATACCTCTGGATGTTCAGTTCCCAGCCTTGATTGTTCTGGAGCCACGTCTCTGTAATCCCAATCACATCGTATCCGTTAACATCTATTTGCACAGTCAATTCATCCACCTTATTACGGATACTCCTTGCATTAAGACACAGAGCCTTTAGGCTTGTTTTATTAACATCCTTTGTCCTTTTAGACTTATGATTTAGTATGGCCCTTTGTGTTTCTTGCCTTTGTTTACTCGGCCTTCCCCTATTGTTTCTCACCCTTCTAACATTTGTTTCTGACTGCATATTACTTCCCCCTGTTTCGCTACATAGGTTCCCATTCCCCTGCCATATTAGTTTAAATCCTCCCGAACTGCTTTAGCAAATATTACCCTGAGGACATCGGTTCCAGTCCTGCCCAAGTGCAGACCGTCCCTTTTGTACAGGTCCCACTTCCCCCAGAACTGGTTCCAATGCCTCAGGAATTTGAATCCCTTCCTCCTGCACCACTGCTCAAGCCACGTATTCAATCTCACTATCCTGTTCTCTCTATTCTGATTAGCACGTGGCCCTGGTAGCAATCCAGAGATTACTACCTTAGAGGTCCTACTTTTTAATTTAGCTCCTAGCTCCCTAAATTCTGCTTGTAGGACCTCTTCCCGCTTTTTACCTATATCGTTGGTACCTACATGCACCACGACAGCTGGCTGTTCACCCTCTGACTTTAACCTGGACTTACAAAAACTGGCATACGTTACTAGAAGAATCCACAATTATTTGTTGAGCCACATCACCATCTAGTGGTCTAACTGCGAGCATCAGCTCCTTGTATGGAAAACTGTCTCACCAGAGAACAGGAGAGAAACGTTCACCCATCAAGGTCACTTCCTCAGTTTAGCAATGGCCGTCTTCTCATCTTTTTAATTTAAATTTCCGCAATCTTTCTCTATCCTTCCTTACCAAGTATGCATCAAACTCCTTTTTAAACACTGCAATTGATTCTGACTCTATTAAAAGCTTACGTTTATGAAATAGAATTACATTGGATGTACAGCAGAGACACAGGTCATTCGGCCCAACACCTTGTTGATGTTTATATTCCACACAAGCCTCCTCCCACGGCCGCGCACCAATGACGAGGTCCTGTGCGGGCCCCTCACCAGCGCTGCCGCTGGAAGAGATACAAAGTTAAAGGGCCCGCATAAGGAAAAGAAAAATTAGAGGGGACATTGCCTCCAACCCCTCTTCATCAAACCCTATCAGCATATCCTTCTATTCCCTTCTCCCTCATGTGTTTATCTAGCTTCCCCTTATCTGCATCCTTAGCGGGTACGGGGGCATAGTGGCTATGTTACTGGGCTAGTTAATCTGGAGAACCTGGGCTAATGATCCCATCGTAAGACATGAGTTCAAATCCCACCACGGCAGCTGGGGAATTTAAATTTGGTTAATTAAATAAATCTGGGATAAAAAGCTAGTATCAGTCATGGTGACCATGAAACTTTCTCTTAGGCAGTCCCTCTGAACTGAGGATGACTTGCTTCCACATTAAAAATGAGTTCTCCGGTGACTGATGAGTCCAATGCGGGACCTACAGTCTCTGCCACAGGTGGGGCAGACGGTGGTTGAAGGGGCGGGTGGGTGGGCTGCTTGGGTTGACGTGCGTTCCTTGCGCTGCTTCCGCTTGCTCCCGGCGAAGAGACTCGAGGTGTTCGACACCTTCCCGGATGTTTCTCCTCCACTTTGTGCGGTCTTGGGGCCAGGGATTCCCAGGTGTCGGTGGGGATGTTGCACTTTTTCCAAGGAGGCTGTGAGGGTGTCCTTTTAAGCGTTTCCTCTGCCCACCTGGGGCTCTCTTGCCGTGTCGGAGCTCCGAGTAGAGAGCTTGTTTTGGGAGTCTCATATCGGGCATGCGGACGACGTGACCAGAACTACCAGATTGTCGTAAAAACCCATCTGATTCACTAATGTCCTTTAGGGAAGGAAACCTGCCGTCCTTACCCGGTCTGGCCTCTATGTGACTCCAGACCCACAGAAATGTGGTTGGCTCTTAACTGCCCCGCTGAAATGGCAGCTCACCACCACCTTCTCAGTGATGCCCACTTACTGAGCATTTCCAGCACTCTTGGTTTCTATTCCAGATTTCAGCTACACTTTGACACCTTAAGAAGACAATACTAACTTTGATGCGATGAACTACCAGGATGATACCTGGGTGGAAGTGGTTGAGCTACAATGAGTAATATTTCCGAGAGATGTGAAAGCATATGGGGTGATCTGACCGACGTGTTTGAAATAATGAAGGCAATTTGACCAGGTCGAAGAATCCAGAATCTTAAGATTCAAAATAAGCCAAGTTATAAAGCAAATCCCGGAAAAAAATGTCTTCACGCACAAAACAGTTGGAAGAATGTGGACACGATGCCCCGTAAGGCTTCAGAGTCAGAAGGCGATGGGTTCAAGTCCCGTTGTGGACCTGAGCACACAAACCAAGCTGAAAGTGCAGTGCTGAGGGAGTGCTGCATTATCAGAGGTGCTGTCTTTCAGGTGAGAATTATGCCGAGGTCCCGTCTGCCCATGCAGGTGGATATAAGAGATTCCATGGCACTTTTTTTTTGGAAGGCGGGCAGGAGAGTTCTCCCAATGTTCTGGCCAACATTTATCTCTCACCACCAAAAGAAGATTAGCTGGTCACTTATCTCATTGCTGTTTATGGGACCTTGCTGTGCACAAATAGGTTGTCAGGTTTGCCTACAAAACAACAGTGACTACATGTCAAAAAGTAATTAATTGGCTTTGAGAAGTTGCAAGGACATGAAATATGCTATAGAACACACTTGGAGTTACTGTGCACAGTTCTTGTGGTGGCGGGGGGGAGAAATTCGTTATAGCCCCGTTTGGGGCGGTAAAACTTCGGAAGCGGAAAAATTATCGCCAGGCGCTAATGATGAGAGGCTCACGCGAAATTCAGTTGTAGCGCTCCAAGAGGGAAGTGGAGCGCTACATCAAGCGATGCCACTTCCCTTGGAGCACTAAAGGGAGTGAGCGGGGCGGTATCGATAGAGCGCTGATCAACATACCGTGCAACACTGCCGGATTCGTCGGCTCCTTCCCTCCCTTGAAGGGAAGGGCCAATGCTCACAGCAGTTAAAAGGAAGGCTGGGGATGGGTCGGCGACGGCGCCCCCGATCGGCGAGGAGCAGCCCCAAGCACTCAGAGAGAGCGCGCAGGGCCCATCAATCGAGGCGGTGAAAAATGTAACAAAAAAAAACAGCGCAAAGGGGGCGAGAATTTTATTTTGGCCTACCTGACCACCAACCCCTTTAATTACCGCTCCCCAAGCGGCCGGCCGAGGTCGTCACGCCTCCTCCTGCAGCTGTCATTGCTGACGCCCGGCGAAGCTGCAGGGGAGGGCGGAAAGCGAATTTAGGATCCAGGGCGGTAACGGGTCGCTGCGCGCCGGGATGACGTCACCATCTCCGGGGCGCAGGAGATCGAGGCGGTAAGTTTTACCGCCGGCGCTAACCACCACCCCCCCCCCCCCACTCCCCCATTGAATTTCACGGGAGTCGTTTCTTTCGCCGCGCCCGGTCGGCCAGTCGTTAGTGCCCCGTTAGCCCCGCCCCCCCCGGAGGTGATAATGGGAGGCGCAAAGGAGTCCAATGTCTAGCCCCTTGTCTCCATATTACAAAAAGAATATAGGGGCGTTGGAGAGGGTGCAAAAAAGATTTACAAGGGATGATACCAGAACTGAGAGGTTGTAACTATCAGGAAAGGCTGAACGGGCTGGGGCTCTTTACTCCAGAACTGACAAAGCTGAGGGGCGACCCAATAGAGGTCTTGGAAAATCATGCAGGGGTTTGATAGGGTAGATGTAGAGAAGATGAGGGGAGTCCAAAACTAGGGGTCATAGATAGTCTTTCTCCAGAGAGTGGTGAGAATGTGGAACTCGCTATCACAGGCAGTGGTTGAGGCGAATAGTATAGACTTATTTTTATTCCTTCATGCTTAAAAGCTATTACATCTCTAACTTTTTCCTGTTCTGACGAAGGGTCATCGACCTGAAACGTTGGCTCTGTTTCTCTCTCCACGGGTGCTGCCCGACCTGCTGAGTATCTCCAGCGTTTTCTGTTTTTATTTCAGATTTCCAGCATCTGCAGTATTTTGCTTTTGTAGGAGCTGAAACCTGGAACTGCCCCCCCCCCCCAAAAAAATCTGTTGAGGCTGGGGGTCAATTGAAAATTTCAAAGCTGAGATCGATAGATTTTTTTTCCCTTAGGCAAGGGTGTTAGCGGGTATGGGGCCAAGGCGGTTAGATGGAGTTAGGCTACAAGATCAGCCCTGATCTAATTGAACGGTAGAAGAGGCAGGAGGGGCCTTAACACGCTGTTACTGTTTGAAGAAGATTTGGCCCCATTGGCGCGCGGTACTGGGGCTCAGTCATTACCCCTTTAACTTTCCGCTTCAGTGCCTCTTACAGTCCCCAATCCCGCCGGCCTTTTCAGGCGGATTGACCACCGCGCGGGGTGATCCCGCGGTATAGAGTAAATATCGCCCGCGGCGCCGATGATGTCATGGGATCGCGACTTTCACATTTAAATTAGGACCCTGCGCCTGAACGGGTGGGGAGCGGGAGTGGGGAGCTGGGGGGGGGGGGGGGGTGGGGGGAGGGTGGTGCGGAGTCTCGCTCCCACCTGAAAGCACCGCTGTGAAAATGTCGGGTGGGCGGCCATTTTTACTCACCCGCCGCCCGTCCCGTTAAACCGGGTGGGGCTGGGCTAAGATCCCGGCTAGAGTGAGAGAAAAATCGGAGATTGCAAAGGTGGGTCTTGCATAAACCTGTCAGGGCCGGAGTGATCGCCTGGATTAGCTTCGACTTTTATCTGGTTTTTTTTGCCTCTCCCAGGAGATCACGGGGGAGAAATTCGGTATCGACCCGTTTGGGGCGCATTTATCGGCCGGGCGCAAAGTTTAGCGCCTGGTGCTAATTATCGCCTCCGACTGCAAACTTGGCTTCTATCGCCCCTGGAGGTGATGGGAGTGCTAAATCAGGCGCTACACCTCTCTTAAGGCGCTAACGCAGAGGAGCGAGGCGCTACCTCAGAGCGCTGGCGAAGCTCATGTGATGTCAGTCAGCACAGTGTAACACAGACACAATGGCACGGGCCAGTTCTTAAAGGGGAAGGTCGATCTTGCTCTCCATCCACACCCTACTCATTGCAGCCTTGAATCTCGGCCTGGAGAGACCTGCACATCAAATCTGCTGCAAAGAACAATGGAGAGGCCCAGGGAAAGAGCTCAGAGTGCAGCCCCCATAGTCTCTTCTAAATCGATGCAAAAAAGGTCAAATCAAAATGAACCTGCAAAGTGCTGCTCAGTACCCAAAACTCCTTCACACAGCGTTGAATCTCTCCAGAAGTCTCTCTCTCTCTCTCTCTCTCAGAATGCGTGGTGCAAAAATGTCGTCGACAAAAAAAGGCAGGAAGCGGTCGCCTTTAAATAACGCTCCCCCAGTCCCTTCCCGGCTGCAAAACGCTCCCCTCAACCTGTCGTTGCTAGCGGCAGGTGGTAAGGCAGAGGGCGCCACTCAATATCCGGTCCGGGGCGCTACCGGGGCGTTGCATGCTCGACTGACGTCACGATCTGCGGGCGCAGGAGATCATGGCGGTAGTCTTTAGCGCCGCCGCAAAATGTCTGGTCAATTTCGCGAGCGGCGCAAAGATCGCCGCGCCCGGGCGCTAGTTGCTTTGCGCCCCATTAGCGCCCTCTTAGGCCGCTAACAGGAGGCGCAAAGCAACCGAATTCTTCCCCCCACATGTTTTCTTTTTGGGTGGGGTGGAGCGTGTACCTATTGTGATGCACCATGCATCACAATTTGCGTGGGACAGGCTGGATGGGCCAGAATGTCTTTATCTGTCCATCTTTGTTTGCATGTCCATACTTGTAAAACCACAAGTACATAGTAAGAGAGAAAGAAAGGGAGGGCAGTTACAGGAGCAGAGAGAAAACACGGATGCACAGGGGACAGAGAGAGAAAATGTCCCTCAGTCCCACATGAACAGTAAGAGGCGGAGAGATAGAAGAAGCCACTAATACATACTGGGGGTAATTTAAATGTTCATAGCGGCACGTTAGTGAATAGGCAGCCCGGTTTTACACCCCTCCTGGTTTTCTTTATCCTGCCAGCACGGGATCAGTACTGAAAGCCCCGTCACGGTTTCGATATAAACAAGGCCCACTAAATAAATCATAACCAGATGGCCTGAGAAAAGGATGGCCGAAGCATAGATATATATATTTGCTTTCCTCTTCCATATGTGTATTTATCTGAAGTCCCACCTCCTAATGCACTTGTTGCGTGTCATATGAAGTGAAACGAAACTCAGTTGGATCAGATATTGTGTAACACCTAATAGGCAGTTTCAATTTCCTGATAGTTTCACTATTGTGCCAATAGAACATTTGAATAATTGCTGCTGCAGTATTCTGCACATTGTTCACCGTACCTACAGTGTGTTGATGTCCAGGGCCAGGTTAGTTCACCAAAGGAGCACGAGACTGAAGTAAAGCAGATCGCTGACTTGGGAATAGCCAGGACTTGGACAGTTAGAGTGGACGACCCAACTGAGTTGTGCGATTGGACGGGTTCAGAACCGGCCCAACAAGCGACTTTCGGACTGAGAAAAGGATGGCCGAAGCATCCGGGACCTGGGCTGACCTTGAACCGCTTCACCAACCAACGGCAACCAGCGGCACACAGCCGGATCCCTTCTCCGCGGCCCGAGACGACTCGGAGGAAGAGTCGGACAGTCTAGACGAGGAAGATACAGAGAGTCTGGATGAGGAAGATACAGACAGTCTGGGCGAGGAAGGTGTGGGAGAAAGCAGGTCAGATTACGGCAAGCTCCTGAATGATGCCATGGCAGAGCTGAATTTGGACGAGCCCTCAGACTCGGATGAGTCAGACGAAGAACTTGACAGCTCGCAGGCTGGAGCTGAGGGGTCAAGTGTCAGCAAAGATGTTTCTTCTGATAGAGGAGGAATGGCATCAGTTGGTAAGTAAACTGTAAAACTCACGTAACACCGGCTGCCCGATTTTAAGGGATGTCGGGGGGTGGGGGAGGGCAGGGTGGGCACGGTGGTGTGGGCGTGAGTATGTTGCAATTGAGCCCCGATCCACTACCTGGGCGGCGGGCGGGATTGGGAATTCGGGCGGCAGGAGGCTGCAGCCCGGGGACCTGCGGAAATG
Organism: Squalus acanthias; assembly: GCA_030390025.1. Lineage (NCBI taxonomy): Eukaryota > Metazoa > Chordata > Chondrichthyes > Squaliformes > Squalidae > Squalus > Squalus acanthias. The sequence continues at coordinate 255,632,802 of CM059425.1, forward strand.
CTCCCCCGACAGTCAGGTAAAGTGGTGGGGCAGGGAGGCGGGGGTCTGTATGTGATCAGGGGAAAGGGTGGTGGAGCCTCAGGCTTTCGGATGAGACGTTAAACCGAGGCCCCGTCTGCCATTTCAGGTGGATGTAAAAGATCCCACGGCTCTATTTCAAAGAAGTAGAGGGGGAGTTCTCCCCGGAGGCTTGGTGTCCTGGCCAATATTTATCCCTCATGATTGTAGACAAATCACAGAAAGTTAACATGCAGGTACAGCAAGCAATCAGGAAAGCAAATGGTATGTTAGCCTTTATTACAAGAGTATTTGAGTATAAGAGTAAAGACGGTGGGAGCTTGCTGTGCACAAATTGGCTGCCGTGTTTCCCACATTACAACAGTGACTACACTTCAAAAGAACTTCATTGGCTGTAAAGCGCTTTGGGATGTCCCGAGGTCGTGAAAGGCGCTGTAGAAATGCAAGTCTTGCTTTTTAATAAGGGCGGCCCAAGGCCAAGTAGAGCACTCCCGCTCCTCCTGGCCCCCAAGGACAACCTGAAATAAAAATGAAGAGCTTACCTCCCGGGGTCTCCATCAGCCCACGATTCAGCTCCCGACAGGTCTGGCCTGACGGAGAAGCTGTCACTGGTCCTCCCGCTCGAGCCTCCAACTAAAATCGCAGATCAGGTCCTGATGACGTCATCAGGGCCCCCATTCTGTATTTTTTTAAACAAGACCACGCCAGCTTGGGCAGGGTGCCCTGCTCGCCTAGCTCGAATCAGCAGCTTAACCTCCGGACACAACGGCGGGAAGGCAGTGGGATCGGCCGTGCCTTCAGCTGCCTGGGCCCCAAGCTCTGGAATTCCCTCCCTAAACCTCTCCGCCTCTCTCCCTCTCTCCCCTCCTTTAAGAGGCTCCTTAAAACCTAACTCTTTGACCAAGCCTTTGGTCACCTGTCCGAATATCTCCTCACCTGGCTCGGTGTCAATTTCTATTTGATAATCGCTCCTGTGAAGCGCCTCGGGAACGATTGACTACGTTAAAGGCGCTATATAAATGCGAGTTGCTGTTGTTAAAATGGCGATTTTCAACTGCTGCCCTGCCTGAAAAACTGGCAGAGGAAAATCCGGGCGGAACCTGAGCTGTCCCAAGCAGTTCTGAACATGCCTGCGAGTCATCAAAGGACTCCAGCAGCACAAAGAATTACATAGAATGAGCTGCACAGGAACAGGCCGTTCAGCCCAACAGCTCCATGCCGGTGTTTATGTGCTCCACACGATACCCTCCAACCAATGTTCCCTCTAATTTTTTTATTTGGGGTGCGCGGTCCCTTTAAGCGGCCACACGGCCCGTTCAAATTTTCACGCTTGGGCGGATTTCCCATGTAAAAGCCGGCGAGCGGCCTGCACGGGACCTTCAGTCCGCCGCGCGGCCGGGCGGCTTAGCAGGAATGTTGTCTCCAACCCTACTTCACCTCGCCCTATCAGCATACTGATTAGTCCGTTCTGACCTATACTTGAAGCAAGAATTTATTACTATTAATAAGATTGCCGAATGTTTAGAGACTATTACTTCATGTTGACCATTAAATCAGGGATTAGTAATGCGATGGTTCACCTGGAGCTTTGAAACTGAGAAGATACAGCTTGGCTCCTCTCCGTCTACTATCCCTCAATTATACTGAAGGACAAGGATATCCCGAGGATCCTCTGCTCCATGAATAATGACCCACTCAAATATCTCTCTTCTGCCCCCTCTAGCCTCACTGCCAGAATCAAACGCTAATTCTTCTTCTACTCTAAGACTGAAAGAGCATAAGAACGTAAGAAATAGGAGCAGGAGTCGGCCATTCGGCCCCTCGAGCCTGCCCCGCCATTCGATAAGATCATGGCTGATCTGATCTTGGCCTCAACTCCACTTTTCTGCCCGCTCCCCATAACCCTCGACTCCCCTGTAGCTCAAACATCTGTCTATCTCCGCCTTGAATATACTCAATGACTCGGCCTCCACAGCTCTCTGGGGTAGAGAATTCCAAAGATTCACGACCCTCTGAGAGAAGAAATTCCTCCTCATCACAAAGAAGAAAGATTTGCATTTCTATAGCGCCTTTCATAACCGCAAGATGTCCCCAAAGAGCTTTGCAGCACATGAAGCACTTTTGGAGTGTAGTCACTGTTGTAATGTAGGAAACACGGCAGCCAATTTACGCACAGCAAGCTCCCACAAACAGCAATGTGATAATGACCAGATAATCTGTTTTTGTTTGAATGATAAATATTGGCCCCAGGACACCGGGGAGAACTCCACTGCTCTTCTGTGAATAGTGCCCGTGGGATTTTTTATGTCCAATTGAGACAGCAGACGGAGCCTCAGTTTAATGTTTCAGCCGAAAGATGGTACTTCCGACAGTGTGAGCTCCCTCAGTGTGAGCCTAGATTTTTGTGCTCAAGTCCCGGGAGTGGGACTATGAACACACGACCTTCTGACTCAGAGGCGAGTGTGCAGCCCACTTCAGCCACACTGAGTCCATCTGTGCAGTTGCCTTTGCCACTTTTTCTAACAACATCAGCGACAACTTGCTTTTATATAGTGCCTTTAAAGTAGTAAAATGTCCCAAGGCGTTTCATAATATAAGAACATGAGAATTAGGAGCAGGAGCTGGCCATACAGCCCCTCGAGCCTGCTCCACCATTCAATAAGATCATGGCTGATCTTCTACATCAACTCCACTTTCCTGCCCGATCCCTATAGCCCTTGATTCCTGTAAGATCCAAAAATCGATCGATCTCAGTCTTGAATATATCAAAGACTGAGCCTCCGCAGCCCTCTGGGGTAGAGAATTCCAAAGATTCACAACCCTCTGAGTGAAGTAATTTCTCCTCATCTCAGAGCGCAGAGATCTCGGAGAGTTGTAGAGCTGGAGGACGTTACAGAGATAGGGAGGGGGGCGACCCCTTTTCCTGAGACTGTGCCCCCTAGTTCTAGACTCTCCAGCCAGGGGAAACAGCCTCTCAGCATCCACGCTGTCAATCCCCTTCAGAATCTTATGTTTCACAGGAGCATTATCAAACAAAATCTGACACTGAGCCATATAAGGAGATATTAGGACAGGCAAAGAGCCTTTAAGGAGTGCCTTTGAGGAGGAGAGAGAGCTAGAGATGTGGAGAGATTTAGGGAAGGATTTCTAGAGCTGAGGGCCGTGGCAGCTGAAGGCACGGCCGCCAATGGTGGAGCGATTAAAACCGGGGATGCACAAGAGGCCAGAATTGGAGGAGGGATCTCGAAGGGTTGTTGGAGGAGTGCGGAGATCTCGGAGGGTTTTAGAGCTGGAGGAGGTTACAGAGAGAGGGAGGGGGGGGGCGAGGCTATGGAGGGGATTTGAACACAAGGATGGGAATTTTAAAATCGAGGCGAATGGATAGTAGACTGAGGGGAGCCAAACAGTATTTCACCAGTTTCAAAGCTCCAGGTGAATCATCAGGCGAATTACTATTCTCTGATCTTATGGTAAACATGAAGTAATGGTCTCTGAAAATTAGGCACTCTTATTAACGTAGTAAAATGTCCCAAGGCGCTTCACAGGAGTGTTATCAAACAAAAATTGACATCGAGCACATAAGGAGATATTAGGACAGGTGACCAAAAGCTTAGTGGAAGAGGTAGGTTTACAGGTTTTCCCATCTTCTCCATCTGTAGGATAGAGTGTACCTGTAGGATTTAGTAAACAGTGTACAACCCATCCCCAAATGAAGCAGGGGTCTCATGAAGCCCTTGCTGAGACTGGTTTAATTTCTGAACCAGTTCAATAGTGTCCAAGCCCAGAGCTGTTTGTATAGTGGTGATTAAGTTATTCAGGGGGTTTCCCACATTAAAAGCCATGAATGGGAGACTGGCCCGTAGGTCCGGAGTCAAGGCAGACAATATAACATTTTTCATGTCACTGTCCTCAAAATTAGGATGGTAATTCCGGAACCCCACTATACGTTGCCGTAGCTCTATGGGGCATGTTCGTGGGTTAACTGGTCCGAATTGCTGGACACATGCCTGTAGTTCTGCATAGTTCAGGGGCTGGGATCGTTCATAAGTACCCGCCCATAGCATTCCCGGGTGAGCTGCCGCTGGTCTCGCGCTGCTTTCGGTGTTCAATAGCTGTTCCTTTATACATTTTTTTCCCCTTCAAAATACATAGCAACTTGCAGCTGCTTGGGCTATCTCACCATTCTGACCTTCACACGTACGGTCGAAGATCCCTCCCCTTTTCTTGTCAATCATCTTATGACCTCGTTAGTTCCGCTAAGCCTATTTCTGTGCATAACAAAATACCCTCATCTGAGAACTTCACTTTACAGAACATCCTTGAGGTGTTTTCTAAACAGTTTGTCTATTCTGCTGTTTCTAAAATGAAGGCTCCAACTCCTATCTCTTCTCCATAACATTACCGAACTCCATGTCCTTGACAGTCTCCGTATTTACTTAGCACTACATTCCATTACTTCAGTAATTTAAAACAGAGGCTTTTTAGTCAGGTTGGCATAATTTTCTCATCCTGCTTTGGTCTCAGCCATTTGCCATTTTATACAGGCTTTTTAGGTTTTTAACATACAATTTCACATATTATAGTTATATAAAAATGGTTACAAAATCTTAACAATGTTTACTAAATCCTACAGGTACACTCTACCCTACACTCCCACCCAGCTCTGAATCTTCATCACTTTGGACTCTCTCGCCCTCATCTTCCCTCCCCTCAGTACTCTCCAAACTCATCCCTTCCTTGAAACTCAACTCCTGCTCCTTTGACCCTCCCCCCACTGAACGCCTGGTCACCTACTTACCGTTCTTGGACCCCATTATTGCTGACATTGTAACTGCTCTCTTTCCTCAGGCACTGTCACTCTCCTCTTCAAATCCCACTGTCTTCAGCCCTCCCCCCCCCATCTAAAAATCCACCTTGTCCCAGCTGTCCCCCCGTAAATATTGGCCCCATTTCTAACCTCCCTTTACCTTAACTGTGTTAGAACCTCCCAGATTCCTGAAATTCTCCTTTGGAATTCTCTACCCCAGAGGGCTGTGGATGCTCAGTCGTTGAGTTGAGTATATTCAAGGCTGAGAGCGATAGATTCTTGGGCACTAAGGGAATCAAGGGTATGGGGATAGGGCGGGAAAGTGGAGTTGAGGTCGATGATCAGCCTACTCCTGCTCCTATTTCTTATGTTCTTACATTCGTATGAAATCCTTATTCAAAACCCTCTAGTTTGCTTGAAAATAGAATCATACAGCACAGAAGGAGGCCATTCAGACCACTGTGCCTGTGCCGGCTCTCTGAAAGAGCTGTCCAATTAATCCCATTCCCCTGCCCTTTCCCGAAAGCCCTGCAAATGTTTCCCCTTCAAGAATGTATCCAAATTCCCTTTTGAAAGTTACGATTGAATCTGCTTCCACCGCCCTTTCAAGATTTTAAACACCTCTCTAAATCTTCCCTTAACATTCTCCGCTCTAAGCAAAATAACCCCAGCTTCTCCAGTCTCTCCACATAACTGAAGTCACTCATCCCTGATACCATCTAGTAAATCTCCTCTGCACCCTCTACAAGGCTTTGGCATCCGGCCTAAAGTGTGGTGCCCAGAATTGGATACTTTCCTAACAAGTGATTTATAAAGGTTTAGCATAATTTCCTTGCTTTTCTACTCTATTCCTCTTTTTTTTAATTCGTTCCTAGGGTGTGGGCGTCGCTGGCAAGGCCAGCATTTATTGCCCATCCCTAGTTGCCCTTGAGAAGGTGGTGGTGAGCCGCCTTCTTGAACCGTTGCAGTCCGTGTGGTGAAGGTGCTCCCACAGTGCTGTTAGGGAGGGAGTTCCAGGATTTTGACCCAGCGACGATGAAGGATCAGCGATATACTTCTAAGTCAGGATGGTGTGTGACTTGGAGGGAAACTTGGAGGTGGTGGTGTTCCCATGCGCCTGCTGCCCTTGTCCTTCTAGGTTGTAGAGGTCGCGGGTTTGGGAGGTGCTGCCGAAAAAGCCTTGGTGAGTTGCTGCAGTGCATCTTGTAGATGGTACTCACAGCAGCCACGGTACTCTGGTGGTGGAGGGAGTGAATGTTTAAGGTGGTGGATGGGATGCCAATCAAGCGGGCTGCTTTGTCTTGAATGGTGTCGAGCTTCTTGAGTGTTGTTGGAGCTGCACTCATCCAGGCAAGTGGAGATTATTCCATCACACTCCTGACATATGCCTTGTAGACGGTAGAAAGGCTTTGGGGAGTCGGGAGGGGAGACACTCGCCGCAGAATACCAAGCCTCTGACCTGCTCTTGTCTCCACGGTATTTATGTGGCTGGTCCAGTTAAGTTTCTGGTCAATGGTGACCCCCAGGATATTGATGGTGGGGGATTCAGCGATGGTCATGCCGTTGAATGTCAAGGGACGGTGGTCAGACTCTCGCTTGTTGGAGATAGTCATTGCCTCGCACTTGTGTGGCATGAATGTTACCTGCCACTTATCAGCCCAAGCCTGAATGTCGTCCAGGTCTTGCTGCATGCGGGCATGGACTGCTTCATTATCTGAGGAGTTGTGAATGGCACTGAACACTGTGCAGTCATCAGCGAACATCCTCACTTCTAACCTTATGATGGAGGGAAGGTCATTTATGAAGCAGCTGAAGATGGTTGGACCTAGGACACTGCCCTGAGGAACTCCTGCAGCAATGTCCTGGAGCTGAGATGATTGACCTCCAACCACCACAACCATCTTCCTTTTGTGCTAGGTATGACTCTAGCCAGTGGAGAGTTTTCCCCCTTATTCCCGTTGACTTCAGTTTTACTAGGGCTCCTTGATGCCACACTCGGTCAAATACTGCCTTGATGTTAAGGGCAGTCACTCTCACCTCACCTCTGGAATTCAGCTCCTTTGTCCATGTTTGGCCAAGACTGTAATGAGGTCTGGAGCCAAGTGGTCCTGGCAGAACCCAAACTGGGCATCAGTGAGCAGGTTATTGCTGAGTAAGTGCCGCTTGATAGCACTGTCGATGACACCTTCTATCACTTTGCTGATGATTGAGAGTAGACTGATGGGGCGTTAATTGGCTGGATTGGATTTGTCCTGCTTTTTGTGGACAGGACATACCTGGGCAGTTTTCCACATTGTCGGATAGATGCCAGTGTTATAGCTGTACTGGACCAGTTTAGCTAGAGACGCGGCTAGTTCTGGAGCACAAGTCTTCAGCACGACAGCCGGGATGTTGTTGGGGCCCACAGCCTTTGCTGTATCCAGTGCGCTCAGCTGTTTCTTGATATCATGTGGAGTGAATCGAATTGGCTGGAGACTGGCTTCTGTGGTGGTGGGGACCTCAGGAGGAGGCCAATATGGATCATCCACTCGGCACTTCTGGCTGAAGATGGTTGCAAACGCTTGTCTTTTGCACTCACATGCTGGGCTCCACCATCATTGAGGATGGGGATATTCATGGAGCCTCCTCCTCCCGTTAGTTGTTTAATGGTCCACCACCATTCACGACTGGATGTGGCAGGACAGCAGAGCTTTGATCTAATCCGTTGATTTTGTGATCGTTTAGCCCTGTCTATAGCTTCCTCAGGTTGGCACCTCATTTTTAGGTACGCCTGGTGCTGCTCCTGGCATGCTCTTCTACACTCCTTATTGAAGCAGGGTTGGTCCCCTGGCTCGATGGTAATGGTAGAGTGAGGGATATGCCGGGCCATGAGGTTACAGATTGTGGTGGAATAAAATTCTGCTGCTGCTGATGCTAAAGCCAAGGATTCCATATAGCTTTTTAACAGCCTTCTCAACTTGACCTGCCATCTTCAGAGACTTGTGTACATACACCCCCAGGCCTCCCTGTTACTCCACCCCCTTTTAAAATTGTACCCTTTGGTTTATATTGCCCCTCCTCATTCTTCCTACCAAAATGCATCACTTCACACTTCTCTGTGTTAAATTACATCTGACCATTTCACCAGTCTGCAGTAATTCATTAGCTGTGAGGTGCTTTGGGACATCCTGAGATTGTGAAACAAACCATTTAAAAGAAAGATCTTTCTTTATAAGAACATAAGAAATAGGAGCAGGAGTCGGCTATACGGCCCCTCGAGCCTGCTCCGCCATTCAATGAGATCATGGCTGATCTTCAACCTCAACTCCACTTTCCTGCCCGATCTCCAAATCCCTTGATTCCCCTCGAGTCCAAAAATCTATCGATCTCAGCCTTGAATATACTCAAAGACTCAGCATTCACAGTCCTCTGGGGCAGAGAATTTCAAAGATTCACAACCCTCTGAGTGAAGAAATTCCTCCTTATCTCGGTCTTAAATGAGACTACCCCTTATTCTGAGACTATGCCCCCTAGTTCTAGACACTCCAGCCAGGGGAAACAACCTCTCAGCATCTACCCTGTCAATCCCCTTCAGAATCTTACATGTTTCAATGAGATCACCTCTCATTCTTCTAAACTCCAGAGAGTATAGGCCCATTCTACACAATCTCTCCTCATAGGACAGCCCTCTCATCCCAGGAATCAATCTAGTGAACCTTTGTTGCACCGCCTCCAAGGCAAGTATATCCTTCCTTCACTAAGTCCCCTTGATAATCTCTCTCCCCTGGCTTGATGCGACATTGCTCTTGTTATTTCTCTGCAAAGGTGTCTTGGGGTGTTTTGTATATCAAAACAAACCTGGAACAAGCCAATAGAGGTCGACTTTTTGTGCGTCACAGGGAATGTTACAAAAGACTTGTCAAGTCAGGAGGAGGAATCATTGATGGGAAATATCTTCAAGTAATGAGAGGTAGGGGCGATCTTCAGCCAGGATCTCATAGCGTGCTTGTGGGGCTTTCAACCAGGCCAGATGTGATCAGAGAGGTGACATATGCTCAATGGTGAGGATCAAGAAAGAAAGACTTGCATTTATATAGCGCCTTTCACGACCACCGAACATCTCAAACAGCCAGTGAAGTACTTTTTGAAGTGTAGTCACTGTTGTAATGTGGGAAACGCGGCAGCCAATTTGCGCACAGCAAGCGCCCACAAACAGCGATGTGATAATGACCAGATAATCTGTTTTTTAGTGAGGTTAATTGAGGGATAAATATTGGCCAGGACACCGGGGCTAACTCCCCTGCTCGTCAATGAAATAGTGCCATGGGATCTTTTACGTCCACCTGAGGGGGCAGACGGGGCCTCGGTTTAACATCTCATCCGAAAGACGGCACCTCCGACAGTGCGGCACTCCCTCAGCACTGCACTGGAGTGTCAGCCGAGATTTTTGTGCTCAAGTCCCTGAAGTGGGACTTGAACCCACAACTGTCTGACTCAGAGGCGAGAGAGCGACCCACTGAGCCACAGCCGACAGCAGTGAGGGTCAGGAAAGTTCAGTGATGGGAATTAAGAAGGTTCCGTGGTGGAAAGCCCACCGCTGCCAGAAACTGCGGCGCTGTTTATTTATTTAAGGTGATTGGCAAAAGAACCAGAGGCAACATGAGGAAAAACCTTTTTACGCAACGAGTGGTTGGAATGCACCGCCTGATGGGGTAGTGGATACAGATTCAACAGTAGCCTTCAAAAGGGAATTGCAGGGATATGAGGAAAGAGTGGGACTAACTGGATTGCTCTTCGAAAGAGCCGGCGCAGACTCGATGGGCTGAATGGCCTCCTTCTGTGCTGTACTATTCTATGATTCTATGATCACGAAAGTTCAGCGGTGGAGATCAGGAAATTTCAGCGCTGGGAACCTTTGTAGTTATCTATAAGTGTTTCAGTCATCATATGTGTAGTTATGTTGAATCTGTCTCTGATTTCTCTATCTTATAATAGCCAGCAGATAACCATCATAGTCCTAAAATTGTTTTTCAGAAGAAAAGAAGTATTTGGAGACTTTGCGCAGGTTGTCCTGTCATTTGACCAGGATCCTTGGACGAGGCCAGTAAGTAGACATTGTTTGCATCCACAGTTCTTGTTGGAGAGATATGCCAATTGGAATGTGCGGCTCAATGGTTTGCTTCACAACGTGAGGTTTGGGCTGCCTGTGCATTAATGGCCCTTTATAGAATTGAAAAGTAGGGAAGTTATGATGAACTTGTATCAAACCTTGGTTAGACCACACATGGAGTACAGCGTACAGTTCTGGTCGCCATATTATAAAAAGGATATAGAGGCACTGGAGAGGGGGCAGAGATGATTTTTTACAAGGATGATACCAGAAATGTGAGGTTATACATATCAGGAAAGGATGAACAGGCTGGGTCTCTTTTCTCTTGAAACAAGAAGGCTGAGGGGTGACCTAATAAAGGTCTTCAAAATTATGAAGGGTTTTGATAGAGTGGATACAGAGAGAGTGTTTCCACTTTGTAAGGGGTTCGGGTGGCTCTGTGCTTAGCCTGGGTGCTAGTGCGGGGTTAGGCCTTGTTGCCTGTTCTGGTCTCCAGCCAGCCTGGTAGCACTAGACACCTGTGAGTGGTTCGACCCACTCGCCCTTACGGTTCTGACACTGGACTTAGGTGCGAGAGCAGTAAATGCAGAGAAAAACTCAGGTAGACCCGGTTGAATAGTACAAATGGAAAATCTTTATTGCATATTGTTCAAGATTACGAAATACATGTCATAAGCACAGATTAATGACAGTACAAGCTTACATACATTTATGCAACTAGGTTTAGGGAAACGAGGAGCGCACGACACATCGTAAAAGGGGATACACATTATACTTATCCTTAAAACAAAACCCTCCCCTATCAATACCTGTCCTAATCTAGATCTGTAGGATCGAGAACCATGCTCACCACTCGTGATAACTTGGAGAATTCTAAAACGATGCTCGGATGTTTTCGCCACAGCACCTGACTATTCACGTGTTGATCAGGGGTCTCTGTACCCCACTTGTTTACTCGTTCTGCTGCTGCAAGCAGGCTGGACCGTCTGCTGTCATGAAGAACTCGACAGTGCTCGGGCCCGGCTGTAGAACTCAAAGAAAAGTCTTTCTGGACCGGCACCACTGAGCCGGTAAAATTCAAAGAAGAGTCTTCCTGTATTGACACCGGTTGTCGATAAGATTCGAAGAAAAGTCTTTGACCAGTTCATGCAGCAACCTGATAGAGTTCAAAAATGGTCTTTATATTTACGGGCGCGGTCGGGGTTTACTGACCGCGGCGGCACATGGATTCTTCTTCTTCTCTTCTCATCTCATCTCATCTCCTCGGGCCTTCGAGTCCAGACACCGTTTACCGACCTTCGGGATGGTGCACCCGATTTCGCAGCGCGCCACGAGGTCGACCCCAAAAGGGATCAGCGGAACAAGAGAGAGTAACGGTCGTCCGGGATAATAGCCAAGAGACGATTCCAAGCGAATGAAAAGGATAAGAGAGCGATGGGCGCTTGGACACTACAGTGAAAGTACTGTAATTCCTAATCTCCTGCCCAAACTTAATGTTCATCTTTTGTCATGTTTTGGCGCTCAAACTTCTTGTATGGGGTGGTTCTTGTCGTTAATGGGTTTCGGTGATACTTGTGACTGTCTAAGTACCCGTTAATATTTCTCCCATTGTGGAACCGGCTAGGAGTCTCCCTGGAGGGGTTTTTGGGGGCCTTCGAATTCTTGTTGTGAGTACTCGCGAACGGCTCTCTCATCGTAGAGCCGTGGGGAATTTGCGTATCAATGTCTTTGGATGGGCCCTTAATTGCCCAGTACAATAGCCCTCGTTTGTGCATGGAAAACCGTTTCCAGCACTTATATTCTCTTAGGTGTACAGAATGCAAAACGATCGCGTCTTGTCTTATTTCATTATGCTGAGTACTGTCCGATCTTGCTGAAATGTTTATTGAAACGCCATCTTGTCTGCCTACTGAAAAGTCTAGAAACTTCTGCCACGAGGCGCGGCGGCCATTTTACAGGCTGCTTGTGTCCGTTTTTGAACCTGACAGCATTTTGCTGAAATAAAGCTGTTTTTACGAAACTGTATGTCTCTATCTCGTTATTTCGAAATCGCGATAATTTGCGAATTCTACAACTTGTGGGGAAGAGCAAAACTAGAGGCCATCAATATAAGATAGACACCAAGAAATGAAATAGGGAATTCAAGAGAAACTTCTTTACCAAAAGAGTGGTGAGAATGTGGAACTCGCTACCACAGGGAGTGGTTGAAGCGAATAGAATAGATGCATTTAAGGGGAGGCTAGATAAGCATATGAGGGAGAAGGGAAGAGAGGGTTATGCTGATAGATTTAGATGAGGAAAGACGGGAGGAGGCTCGAGTGGAGCATAAACGCCCGCATGGACTGGTTGGGCCGAATGGCCTGTTTCTGTGCCGTATATCCGATGGAATATCAGTGTGAGGTTGGAGTGTGTGTGTTAATGTCAGTGTGAGGTTGGAGTGTGTGTGTTAATGTCAGTGTGAGGTTGGTGTGTGTGTGTTAATGTCAGTGTGAGGTTGGTGTGTGTGTGTTAATGTCAGTGTGAGGTTGGAGTGTGTGTGTTAATGTCAGTGTGAGGTTGGTGTGTGTGTGTTAATGTCAGTGTGAGGTTGGTGTGTGTGTGTTAATGTCATTGTGAGGTTGGTGTGTGTGTGGTAATATCAGTGTGAGGTTGGTGTGTGTGTGTTAATGTCAGTGTGAGGTTGGTGTGTGTGTGTTAATGTCAGTGTGAGGTTGGAGTGTGTGTGGTAATGTCAGTGTGAGGTTGGTGTGTGTGTGTTAATATCAGTGTGAGGTTGGAGTGTGTGTGTTAATGTCAGTGTGAGGTTGGAGTGTGTGTGTTAATGTCAGTGTGAGGTTGGAGTGTGTGTGTTAATGTCAGTGTGAGGTTGGAGTGTGTGTGTTAATGTCAGTGTGAGGTTGGTGTGTGTGTGGTAATGTCAGTGTGAGGTTGGTGTGTGTGTGTTAATGTCAGTGTGAGGTTGGTGTGTGTGTGTTAATGTCAGTGTGAGGTTGGTGTGTGTGTGTTAATGTCAGTGTGAGGTTGGTGTGTGTGTGGTAATGTCAGTGTGAGGTTGGTGTGTGTGTGGTAATATCAGTGTGAGGTTGGTGTGTGTGTGTTAATGTCAGTGTGAGGTTGGAGTGTGTGTGGTAATGTCAGTGTGAGGTTGGTGTGTGTGTGGTAATATCAGTGTGAGGTTGGTGTGTGTGTGTTAATGTCAGTGTGAGGTTGGAGTGTGTGTGGTAATGTCAGTGTGAGGTTGGTGTGTGTGTGTTAATGTCAGTGTGAGGTTGGTGTGTGTGTGGTAATGTCAGTGTGAGGTTGGTGTGTGTGTGGTAATATCAGTGTGAGGTTGGTGTGTGTGTGTTAATGTCAGTGTGAGGTTGGAGTGTGTGTGGTAATGTCAGTGTGAGGTTGGTGTGTGTGTGTTAATATCAGTGTGAGGTTGGAGTGTGTGTGTTAATGTCAGTGTGAGGTTGGAGTGTGTGTGTTAATGTCAGTGTGAGGTTGGAGTGTGTGTGTTAATGTCAGTGTGAGGTTGGTGTGTGTGTGGTAATGTCAGTGTGAGGTTGGTGTGTGTGTGTTAATGTCAGTGTGAGGTTGGAGTGTGTGTGTTAATGTCAGTGTGAGGTTGGTGTGTGTGTGTTAATGTCAGTGTGAGGTTGGTGTGTGTGTGGTAATGTCAGTGTGAGGTTGGTGTGTGTGTGGTAATGTCAGTGTGAGGTTGGTGTGTGTGTGTTAATGTCAGTGTGAGGTTGGAGTGTGTCTGTTAATGTCAGTGTGAGGTTGGTGTGTGTGTAAATGTCAGTGTGAGGTTGGTGTGTGTGTGTTAATGTCAGTGTGAGGTTGGAGTGTGTCTGTTAATGTCAGTGTGAGGTTGGTGTGTGTGGTAATGTCAGTGTGAGGTTGGTGTGTGTGTAAATGTCAGTGTGAGGTTGGTGTGTGTGTGGTAATGTCAGTGTGAGGTTGGTGTGTGTGTAAATGTCAGTGTGAGGTTGGTGTGTGTGTGGTAATGTCAGTGTGAGGTTGGTGTGTGTGGTAATGTCAGTGTGAGGTTGGTGTGTGTGTGTTAATGTCAGTGTGAGGTTGGAGTGTGTGTGGTAATGTCAGTGTGAGGTTGGTGTGTGTGTGTTAATGTCAGTGTGAGGTTGGTGTGTGTGTTAATGTCAGTGTGAGGTTGGTGTGTGTGTGTTAATGTCAGTGTGAGGTTGGTGTGTGTGTGTTAATGTCAGTGTGAGGTTGGAGTGTGTGTGTTAATGTCAGTGTGAGGTTGGTGTGTGTGTGTTAATGTCAGTGTGAGGTTGGAGTGTGTGTGGTAATGTCAGTGTGAGGTTGGTGTGTGTGTGTTAATGTCAGTGTGAGGTTGGTGTGTGTGTTAATGTCAGTGTGAGGTTGGTGTGTGTGTGTTAATGTCAGTGTGAGGTTGGTGTGTGTGTGTTAATGTCAGTGTGAGGTTGGAGTGTGTGTGGTAATGTCAGTGTGAGGTTGGTGTGTGTGTGTTAATGTCAGTGTGAGGTTGGTGTGTGTGTTAATGTCAGTGTGAGGTTGGTGTGTGTGTGTTAATGTCAGTGTGAGGTTGGTGTGTGTGTGTTAATGTCAGTGTGAGGTTGGAGTGTGTGTGTTAATGTCAGTGTGAGGTTGGTGTGTGTGTGGTAATGTCAGTGTGAGGTTGGAGTGTGTGTGTTAATGTCAGTGTGAGGTTGGTGTGTGTGTGTTAATGTCAGTGTGAGGTTGGTGTGTGTGTGTTAATGTCAGTGTGAGGTTGGTGTGTGTGTGTTAATGTCAGTGTGAGGTTGGTGTGTGTGTGGTAATGTCAGTGTGAGGTTGGTGTGTGTGTGGTAATGTCAGTGTGAGGTTGGTGTGTGTGTGGTAATGTCAGTGTGAGGTTGGTGTGTGTGTGTTAATGTCAGTGTGAGGTTGGTGTGTGTGTGTTAATGTCAGTGTGAGGTTGGAGTGTGTGTGTTAATGTCAGTGTGAGGTTGGTGTGTGTGTGTTAATGTCAGTGTGAGGTTGGTGTGTGTGTAAATGTCAGTGTGAGGTTGGTGTGTGTGTGTTAATGTCAGTGTGAGGTTGGTGTGTGTGTGTTAATGTCAGTGTGAGGTTGGTGTGTGTGTGGTAATGTCAGTGTGAGGTTGGTGTGTGTGTGGTAATGTCAGTGTGAGGTTGGTGTGTGTGTGTTAATGTCAGTGTGAGGTTGGTGTGTGTGTGTTAATGTCAGTGTGAGGTTGGTGTGTGTGTGTTAATGTCAGTGTGAGGTTGGTGTGTGTGTGGTAATGTCAGTGTGAGGTTGGTGTGTGTGTGTTAATGTCAGTGTGAGGTTGGTGTGTGTGTAAATGTCAGTGTGAGGTTGGTGTGTGTGTGTTAATGTCAGTGTGAGGTTGGTGTGTGTGTGTTAATATCAGTGTGAGGTTGGTGTTTGTGTTAATATCAGTGTGAGGTTGGTGTGTGTGTTAATATCAGTGTGAGGTTGGTGTGTGTGTGTTAATGTCAGTGTGAGGTTGGTGTGTGTGTGGTAATGTCAGTGTGAGGTTGGTGTGTGTGTGTTAATGTCAGTGTGAGGTTGGTGTGTGTGTAAATGTCAGTGTGAGGTTGGTGTGTGTGTGTTAATGTCAGTGTGAGGTTGGTGTGTGTGTGTTAATATCAGTGTGAGGTTGGTGTGTGTGTTAATATCAGTGTGAGGTTGGTGTGTGTGTTCATTTCAGTGTGAGGTTGGTGTGTGTGTGGTAATGTCAGTGTGAGGTTGGTGTGTGTGTGGTAATGTCAGTGTGAGGTTGGAGTGTGTGTGTTAATGTCAGTGTGAGGTTGGTGTGTGTGTGTTAATGTCAGTGTGAGGTTGGTGTGTGTGTGGTAATGTCAGTGTGAGGTTGGTGTGTGTCTGTTAATGTCAGTGTGAGGTTGGTGTGTGTGTAAATGTCAGTGTGAGGTTGGTGTGTGTGTGTTAATGTCAGTGTGAGGTTGGTGTGTGTGTGGTAATGTCAGTGTGAGGTTGGAGTGTGTGTGTTAATGTCAGTGTGAGGTTGGTGTGTGTGTGTTAATGTCAGTGTGAGGTTGGTGTGTGTGTGGTAATGTCAGTGTGAGGTTGGTGTGTGTCTGTTAATGTCAGTGTGAGGTTGGTGTGTGTGTAAATGTCAGTGTGAGGTTGGTGTGTGTGTGTTAATGTCAGTGTGAGGTTGGTGTGTGTGTGGTAATGTCAGTGTGAGGTTGGTGTGTGTGTGTTAATGTCAGTGTGAGGTTGGTGTGTGTGTGTTAATGTCCGTGTGAGGTTGGTGTGTGTGTGTTAATGTCAGTGTGAGGTTGGTGTGTGTGTTAATGTCAGTGTGAGGTTGGTGTGTGTGTAAATGTCAGTGTGAGGTTGGTGTGTGTGTGTTAATGTCAGTGTGAGGTTGGTGTGTGTGTGGTAATGTCAGTGTGAGGTTGGAGTGTGTGTGTTAATGTCAGTGTGAGGTTGGTGTGTGTGTGTTAATGTCAGTGTGAGGTTGGTGTGTGTGTGTGGTAATGTCAGTGTGAGGTTGGTGTGTGTCTGTTAATGTCAGTGTGAGGTTGGTGTGTGTGTGTTAATGTCAGTGTGAGGTTGGTGTGTGTGTGGTAATGTCAGTGTGAGGTTGGTGTGTGTGTGTTAATGTCAGTGTGAGGTTGGTGTGTGTGTGTTAATGTCAGTGTGAGGTTGGTGTGTGTGTGGTAATGTCAGTGTGAGGTTGGTGTGTGTGTGTTAATATCAGTGTGAGGTTGGTGTGTGTGTGGTAATGTCAGTGTGAGGTTGGTGTGTGTCTGTTAATATCAGTGTGAGGTTGGTGTGTGTGTGTTAATGTCAGTGTGAGGTTGGTGTGTGTGTGGTAATGTCAGTGTGAGGTTGGTGTGTGTGTGTTAATGTCAGTGTGAGGTTGGTGTGTGTGTAAATGTCAGTGTGAGGTTGGTGTGTGTGTGTTAATGTCAGTGTGAGGTTGGTGTGTGTGTGGTAATGTCAGTGTGAGGTTGGTGTGTGTGTGGTAATGTCAGTGTGAGGTTGGTGTGTGTGTGGTAATGTCAGTGTGAGGTTGGTGTGTGTGTGTTAATGTCAGTGTGAGGTTGGTGTGTGTGTTAATGTCAGTGTGAGGTTGGTGTGTGTGTGTTAATGTCAGTGTGAGGTTGGTGTGTGTGTGGTAATGTCAGTGTGAGGTTGGTGTGTGTCTGTTAATGTCAGTGTGAGGTTGGTGTGTGTGTGTTAATGTCAGTGTGAGGTTGGTGTGTGTGTGTTAATGTCAGTGTGAGGTTGGTGTGTGTGTGGTAATGTCAGTGTGAGGTTGGTGTGTGTCTGTTAATGTCAGTGTGAGGTTGGAGTGTGTGTGTTAATGTCAGTGTGAGGTTGGAGTGTGTGTGTTAATGTCAGTGTGAGGTTGGTGTGTGTGTGTTAATGTCAGTGTGAGGTTGGTGTGTGTGTGTTAATGTCAGTGTGAGGTTGGTGTGTGTGTGGTAATGTCAGTGTGAGGTTGGTGTGTGTCTGTTAATGTCAGTGTGAGGTTGGAGTGTGTGTGTTAATGTCAGTGTGAGGTTGGAGTGTGTGTGTTAATGTCAGTGTGAGGTTGGTGTGTGTGTGTTAATGTCAGTGTGAGGTTGGTGTGTGTCTGTTAATGTCAGTGTGAGGTTGGTGTGTGTGTGGTAATGTCAGTGTGAGGTTGGTGTGTGTGTGGTAATGTCAGTGTGAGGTTGGTGTATGTGTAAATGTCAGTGTGAGGTTGGTGTGTGTGTGTTAATGTCAGTGTGAGGTTGGTGTGTGTGTGGTAATGTCAGTGTGAGGTTGGTGTGTGTGTGTTAATGTCAGTGTGAGGTTGGTGTGTGTGTGTTAATGTCAGTGTGAGGTTGGTGTGTGTGTGTTAATGTCAGTGTGAGGTTGGAGTGTGTGTGTTAATGTCAGTGTGAGGTTGGTGTGTGTGTGTTAATGTCAGTGTGAGGTTGGTGTGTGTGTGGTAATGTCAGTGTGAGGTTGGTGTGTGTGTGGTAATGTCAGTGTGAGGTTGGTGTGTGTGTGGTAATGTCAGTGTGAGGTTGGTGTGTGTGTGTTAATGTCAGTGTGAGGTTGGTGTGTGTGTGGTAATGTCAGTGTGAGGTTGGTGTGTGTGTGTTAATGTCAGTGTGAGGTTGGTGTGTGTGTGTTAATGTCAGTGTGAGGTTGGTGTGTGTGTGGTAATGTCAGTGTGAGGTTGGTGTGTGTGTGGTAATGTCAGTGTGAGGTTGGTGTGTGTGTGTTAATGTCAGTGTGAGGTTGGTGTGTGTGTGTTAATGTCAGTGTGAGGTTGGTGTGTGTGTGGTAATGTCAGTGTGAGGTTGGTGTGTGTGTGGTAATGTCAGTGTGAGGTTGGTGTGTGTGTGTTAATGTCAGTGTGAGGTTGGTGTGTGTGTGTTAATGTCAGTGTGAGGTTGGAGTGTGTGTGTTAATGTCAGTGTGAGGTTGGTGTGTGTGTGTTAATGTCAGTGTGAGGTTGGTGTGTGTGTGGTAATGTCAGTGTGAGGTTGGTGTGTGTGTGGTAATGTCAGTGTGAGGTTGGTGTGGTAAGTCTGTGTGGTTGGTGTGTGTGTGGTAATGTCAGTGTGAGGTTGGTGTGTGTGTGGTAATGTCAGTGTGAGGTTGGTGTGTGTGTGGTAATGTCAGTGTGAGGTTGGTGTGTGTGTGGTAATGTCAGTGTGAGGTTGGTGTGTGTGTGTTAATGTCAGTGTGAGGTTGGTGTGTGTGTGTTAATGTCAGTGTGAGGTTGGTGTGTGTGGTAATGTCAGTGTGAGGTTGGTGTGTGTGTGGTAATGTCAGTGTGAGGTTGGTGTGTGTGTGTTAATGTCAGTGTGAGGTTGGGTGTGTGTGTTAATGTCAGTGTGAGGTTGGTGTGTGTGTGGTAATGTCAGTGTGAGGTTGGTGTGTGTGTGTTAATGTCAGTGTGAGGTTGGTGTGTGTGTGTTAATGTCAGTGTGAGGTTGGTGTGTGTGGTAATGTCAGTGTGAGGTTGGTGTGTGTGTGTTAATGTCAGTGTGAGGTTGGTGTGTGTGTGGTAATGTCAGTGTGAGGTTGGTGTGTGTGTGTTAATGTCAGTGTGAGGTTGGTGTGTGTGTGTTAATGTCAGTGTGAGGTTGGTGTGTGTGTGGTAATGTCAGTGTGAGGTTGGTGTGTGTGTGTTAATGTCAGTGTGAGGTTGGTGTGTGTGTGTTAATGTCAGTGTGAGGTTGGTGTGTGTGTGGTAATGTCAGTGTGAGGTTGGTGTGTGTGTGTTAATGTCAGTGTGAGGTTGGTGTGTGTGTGTTAATGTCAGTGTGAGGTTGGTGTGTGTGTGTTAATGTCAGTGTGAGGTTGGGTGTGTGTGTTAATGTCAGTGTGAGGTTGGTGTGTGTGTGGTAATGTCAGTGTGAGGTTGGTGTGTGTGTGTAAATGTCAGTGTGAGGTTGGTGTGTGTGTGGTAATGTCAGTGTGAGGTTGGTTGTGTGTGTGGTAATGTCAGTGTGAGGTTGGTGTGTGTGTGTTAATGTCAGTGTGAGGTTGGTGTGTGTGTGTTAATGTCAGTGTGAGGTTGGTGTGTGTGTGTTAATGTCAGTGTGAGGTTGGTGTGTGTGTGTAATGTCAGTGTGAGGTTGGTGTGTGTGTGGTAATGTCAGTGTGAGGTTGGTGTGTGTGTGTTAATGTCAGTGTGAGGTTGGTGTGTGTGTGGTAATGTCAGTGTGAGGTTGGTGTGTGTGTGGTAATGTCAGTGTGAGGTTGGTGTGTGTGTGGTAATGTCAGTGTGAGGTTGGTGTGTGTGTGTTAATGTCAGTGTGAGGTTGGAGTGTGTGTGGTAATGTCAGTGTGAGGTTGGTGTGTGTGTGTTAATGTCAGTGTGAGGTTGGTGTGTGTGTGGTAATGTCAGTGTGAGGTTGGTGTGTGTGTGTTAATGTCAGTGTGAGGTTGGTGTGTGTGTGTAATGTCAGTGTGAGGTTGGTGTGTGTGTGTTAATGTCAGTGTGAGGTTGGTGTGTGTGTGGTAATGTCAGTGTGAGGTTGGTGTGTGTGTGGTAATGTCAGTGAGATGGTGAGTGTGTGTAATGTCAGTGTGAGGTTGGTGGTGTGTGTTAATGTCAGTGTGAGGTTGGTGTGTGTGTGGTAATGTCAGTGTGAGGTTGGTGTGTGTGTGGTAATGTCAGTGTGAGGTTGGTGTGTGTGTGGTAATGTCAGTGTGAGGTTGGTGTGTGTGTGTAATGTCAGTGTGAGGTTGGTGTGTGTGTGGTAATGTCAGTGTGAGGTTGGTGTGTGTGTGGTAATGTCAGTGTGAGGTTGGTGTGTGTGTGTTAATGTCAGTGTGAGGTTGGTGTGTGTGTGTTAATGTCAGTGTGAGGTTGGTGTGTGTGTGGTAATGTCAGTGTGAGGTTGGTGTGTGTGTGTTAATGTCAGTGTGAGGTTGGTGTGTGTGTGGTAATGTCAGTGTGAGGTTGGTGTGTGTGTGTTAATGTCAGTGTGAGGTTGGTGTGTGTGTGGTAATGTCAGTGTGAGGTTGGTGTGTGTGTGGTAATGTCAGTGTGAGGTTGGTGTGTGTGTGGTAATGTCAGTGTGAGGTTGGTGTGTGTGTGTTAATGTCAGTGTGAGGTTGGTGTGTGTGTGGTAATGTCAGTGTGAGGTTGGTGTGTGTGTGTTAATGTCAGTGTGAGGTTGGTGTGTGTGTGGTAATGTCAGTGTGAGGTTGGTGTGTGTGTGGTAATGTCAGTGTGAGGTTGGTGTGTGTGTGTTAATGTCAGTGTGAGGTTGGTGTGTGTGTGTTAATGTCAGTGTGAGGTTGGTGTGTGTGTGTTAATGTCAGTGTGAGGTTGGTGTGTGTGTGGTAATGTCAGTGTGAGGTTGGTGTGTGTGTGTTAATGTCAGTGTGAGGTTGGTGTGTGTGTGTTAATGTCAGTGTGAGGTTGGTGTGTGTGTGGTAATGTCAGTGTGAGGTTGGTGTGTGTGTGTTAATGTCAGTGTGAGGTTGGTGTGTGTGTGTTAATGTCAGTGTGAGGTTGGTGTGTGTGTGGTAATGTCAGTGTGAGGTTGGTGTGTGTGTGTTAATGTCAGTGTGAGGTTGGTGTGTGTGTGGTAATGTCAGTGTGAGGTTGGTGTGTGTGTGTTAATGTCAGTGTGAGGTTGGTGTGTGTGTGTTAATGTCAGTGTGAGGTTGGTGTGTGTGTGGTAATGTCAGTGTGAGGTTGGTGTGTGTGTGTTAATGTCAGTGTGAGGTTGGTGTGTGTGTAATGTCAGTGTGAGGTTGGTGTGTGTGTGTTAATGTCAGTGTGAGGTTGGTGTGTGTGTGGTAATGTCAGTGTGAGGTTGGTGTGTGTGTGGTAATGTCAGTGTGAGGTTGGTGTGTGTGTGGTAATGTCAGTGTGAGGTTGGTGTGTGTGTGTTAATGTCAGTGTGAGGTTGGTGTGTGTGTGTAATGTCAGTGTGAGGTTGGTGTGTGTGTGTTAATGTCAGTGTGAGGTTGGTGTGTGTGTGGTAATGTCAGTGTGAGGTTGGTGTGTGTCTGTTAATGTCAGTGTGAGGTTGGTGTGTGTGTGTTAATGTCAGTGTGAGGTTGGTGTGTGTGTGTTAATGTCAGTGTGAGGTTGGTGTGTGTGTGGTAATGTCAGTGTGAGGTTGGTGTGTGTCTGTTAATGTCAGTGTGAGGTTGGAGTGTGTGTGTTAATGTCAGTGTGAGGTTGGAGTGTGTGTGTTAATGTCAGTGTGAGGTTGGTGTGTGTGTGTTAATGTCAGTGTGAGGTTGGTGTGTGTGTGTTAATGTCAGTGTGAGGTTGGTGTGTGTGTGGTAATGTCAGTGTGAGGTTGGTGTGTGTCTGTTAATGTCAGTGTGAGGTTGGAGTGTGTGTGTTAATGTCAGTGTGAGGTTGGAGTGTGTGTGTTAATGTCAGTGTGAGGTTGGTGTGTGTGTGTTAATGTCAGTGTGAGGTTGGTGTGTGTCTGTTAATGTCAGTGTGAGGTTGGTGTGTGTGTGGTAATGTCAGTGTGAGGTTGGTGTGTGTGTGGTAATGTCAGTGTGAGGTTGGTGTGTGTGTAAATGTCAGTGTGAGGTTGGTGTGTGTGTGTTAATGTCAGTGTGAGGTTGGTGTGTGTGTGGTAATGTCAGTGTGAGGTTGGTGTGTGTGTGTTAATGTCAGTGTGAGGTTGGTGTGTGTGTGTTAATGTCAGTGTGAGGTTGGTGTGTGTGTGTTAATGTCAGTGTGAGGTTGGTGTGTGTGTGTTAATGTCAGTGTGAGGTTGGTGTGTGTGTGGTAATGTCAGTGTGAGGTTGGTGTGTGTGTGTTAATGTCAGTGTGAGGTTGGTGTGTGTGTGGTAATGTCAGTGTGAGGTTGGTGTGTGTGTGTAATGTCAGTGTGAGGTTGGTGTGTGTGTGGTAATGTCAGTGTGAGGTTGGTGTGTGTGTGGTAATGTCAGTGTGAGGTTGGTGTGTGTGTGTTATGTCAGTGTGAGGTTGGTGTGTGTGTGTAATGTCAGTGTGAGGTTGGTGTGTGTGTGGTAATGTCAGTGTGAGGTTGGTGTGTGTGTGTTAATGTCAGTGTGAGGTTGGTGTGTGTGTGGTAATGTCAGTGTGAGGTTGGTGTGTGTGTGGTAATGTCAGTGTGAGGTTGGTGTGTGTGTGTTAATGTCAGTGTGAGGTTGGTGTGTGTGTGTTAATGTCATGGAGGTGTGATGTGTGGTAATGTCAGTGGAGGTTGGTGTGTGTGTTAATGTCAGTGTGAGGTTGGTGTGTGTGTGGTAATGTCAGTGTGAGGTTGGTGTGTGTGTGGTAATGTCAGTGTGAGGTTGGTGTGTGTGTGGTAATGTCAGTGTGAGGTTGGTGTGTGTGTGTTAATGTCAGTGTGAGGTTGGTGTGTGTGTGGTAATGTCAGTGTGAGGTTGGTGTGTGTGTGTTAATGTCAGTGTGAGGTTGGTGTGTGTGTGGTAATGTCAGTGTGAGGTTGGTGTGTGTGTGGTAATGTCAGTGTGAGGTTGGTGTGTGTGGTAATGTCAGTGTGAGGTTGTGTGTGTGTGGTAATGTCAGTGTGAGGTTGGTGGTGTGTTAATGTCAGTGTGAGGTTGGTGTGTGTGTGTAATGTCAGTGTGAGGTTGGTGTGTGTGTGGTAATGTCAGTGTGAGGTTGGTGTGTGTGTGGTAATGTCAGTGTGAGGTTGGTGTGTGTGTGTTAATGTCAGTGTGAGGTTGGTGTGTGTGTGTTAATGTCAGTGTGAGGTTGGTGTGTGTGTGGTAATGTCAGTGTGAGGTTGGTGTGTGTGTGTAATGTCAGTGTGAGGTTGGTGTGTGTGTGTTAATGTCAGTGTGAGGTTGGTGTGTGTGTGGTAATGTCAGTGTGAGGTTGGAGGTGTGTGTGTGGTAATGTCAGTGTGAGGTTGGGTGTGTGTGTGGTAATGTCAGTGTGAGGTTGGTGTGTGTGTGGTAATGTCAGTGTGAGGTTGGTGTGTGTGTGGTAATGTCAGTGTGAGGTTGGTGTGTGTGTGGTAATGTCAGTGTGAGGTTGGTGTGTGTGTGTTAATGTCAGTGTGAGGTTGGTGTGTGTGTGTTAATGTCAGTGTGAGGTTGGTGTGTGTGTGTTAATGTCAGTGTGAGGTTGGTGTGTGTGTGTAATGTCAGTGTGAGGTGGTGTGTGTGTGGTAATGTCAAGTGTGAGGTTGGTGTGTGTGTGTTAATGTCAGTGTGAGGTTGGTGTGTGTGTGGTAATGTCAGTGTGAGGTTGGTGTGTGTGTGTTAATGTCAGTGTGAGGTTGGTGTGTGTGTGTTAATGTCAGTGTGAGGTTGGTGTGTGTGTGTTAATGTCAGTGTGAGGTTGGTGTGTGTGTGTAATGTCAGTGTGAGGTTGGTGTGTGTGTGTTAATGTCAGTGTGAGGTGGTGTGTGTGTGGTATGTCAGTGTGGGTTGGTGTGTGTGTGTAATGTCAGTGTGAGGTTGGTGTGTGTGTGTTAATGTCAGTGTGAGGTTGGTGTGTGTGTGGTAATGTCAGTGTGAGGTTGGTGTGTGTGTGGTAATGTCAGTGTGAGGTTGGTGTGTGTGTGTTAATGTCAGTGTGAGGTTGGTGTGTGTGTGGTAATGTCAGTGTGAGGTTGGTGTGTGTGTGGTAATGTCAGTGTGAGGTTGGTGGTGTGTGTAATGTCAGTGTGAGGTTGGTGTGTGTGTGGTAATGTCAGTGTGAGGTTGGTGTGTGTGTGTAATGTCAGTGTGAGGTTGGTGTGTGTGTGGTTATGTCAGTGTGAGGGTGTGTGTGTGTGGTAATGTCAGTGTGAGGTTGGTGTGTGTGGTAATGTCAGTGTGAGGTTGGTGTGTGTGTGGTATGTCAGTGTGAGGTTGGGTGTGTGTGGTGAATGTCAGTGTGAGGTTGTGTTGTGGTTAATGTCAGTGTGAGGTTGGTGTGTGTGTGGTAATGTCAGTGTGAGGTTGGTGTGTGTGTGTTAATGTCAAGTGTGAGGTTGGTGTGTGTGTGGTATGTCAGTGTGAGGTTGGTGTGTGTGTGTGGTAATGTCAGTGTGAGGTTGGTGTGTGTGTGTTAATGTCAGTGTGAGGTTGGTGTGTGTGTGTTAATGTCAGTGTGAGGTTGGTGTGTGTGTGTTAATGTCAGTGTGAGGTTGGTGTGTGTGTGGTAATGTCAGTGTGAGGTTGGGTGTGTGTGGGTATTGTCAGTGTGAGGTTGGTGTGTGTGTGTTAATGTCAGTGTGAGGTTGGTGTGTGTGTGTTAATGTCAGTGTGAGGTTGGTGTGTGTGTGGTAATGTCAGTGTGAGGTTGGTGTGTGTGTGGTAATGTCAGTGTGAGGTTGGTGTGTGTGTGGTAATGTCAGTGTGAGGTTGGTGTGTGTGTGTAATGTCAGTGTGAGGTTGGTGTGTGTGTGGTAATGTCAGTGTGAGGTTGGTGTGTGTGTGTTAATGTCAGTGTGAGGTTGGTGTGTGTGTGTTAATGTCAGTGTGAGGTTGGTGTGTGTGTGTTAATGTCAGTGTGAGGTTGGTGTGTGTGTGGTAATGTCAGTGTGAGGTTGGTGTGTGTGTGGTTAATGTCAGTGTGAGGTTGGTGTGTGTGTGTTAATGTCAGTGTGAGGTTGGTGTGTGTGTGGTAATGTCAGTGTGAGGTTGGTGTGTGTGTGGTAATGTCAGTGTGAGGTTGGTGTGTGTGTGGTAATGTCAGTGTGAGGTTGGTGTGTGTGTGGTAATGTCAGTGTGAGGTTGGTGTGTGTGTGGTAATGTCAGTGTGAGGTTGGTGTGTGTGTGGTAATGTCAGTGTGAGGTTGGTGTGTGTGTGTTAATGTCAGTGTGAGGTTGGTGTGTGTGTGTTAATGTCAGTGTGAGGTTGGTGTGTGTGTGGTAATGTCAGTGTGAGGTTGGTGTGTGTGTGTTAATGTCAGTGTGAGGTTGGTGTGTGTGTGGTAATGTCAGTGTGAGGTTGGTGTGTGTGTGTTAATGTCAGTGTGAGGTTGGTGTGTGTGTGGTAATGTCAGTGTGAGGTTGGTGTGTGTGTGGTAATGTCAGTGTGAGGTTGGTGTGTGTGTGGTAATGTCAGTGTGAGGTTGGTGTGTGTGTGGTAATGTCAGTGTGAGGTTGGTGTGTGTGTGGTAATGTCAGTGTGAGGTTGGTGTGTGTGTGGTAATGTCAGTGTGAGGTTGGTGTGTGTGTGGTAATGTCAGTGTGAGGTTGGTGTGTGTGTGGTAATGTCAGTGTGAGGTTGGTGTGTGTGTGTTAATGTCAGTGTGAGGTTGGTGTGTGTGTGTTAATGTCAGTGTGAGGTTGGTGTGTGTGTGTTAATGTCAGTGTGAGGTTGGTGTGTGTGTGTTAATGTCAGTGTGAGGTTGGTGTGTGTGTGTTAATGTCAGTGTGAGGTTGGTGTGTGTGTGTTAATGTCAGTGTGAGGTTGGTGTGTGTGGTTAATGTCAGTGTGAGGTTGGTGTGTGTGTGGTAATGTCAGTGTGAGGTTGGTGTGTGTGTGTTAATGTCAGTGTGAGGTTGGTGTGTGTGTGGTAATGTCAGTGTGAGGTTGGTGTGTGTGTGGTAATGTCAGTGTGAGGTTGGTGTGTGTGTGTTAATGTCAGTGTGAGGTTGGTGTGTGTGTGTTAATGTCAGTGTGAGGTTGGTGTGTGTGTGGTAATGTCAGTGTGAGGTTGGTGTGTGTGTGGTAATGTCAGTGTGAGGTTGGTGTGTGTGTGTTAATGTCAGTGTGAGGTTGGTGTGTGTGTTAATGTCAGTGTGAGGTTGGTGTGTGTGTGGTAATGTCAGTGTGAGGTTGGTGTGTGTGTGGTAATGTCAGTGTGAGGTTGGTGTGTGTGTGGTAATGTCAGTGTGAGGTTGGTGTGTGTGTGGTAATGTCAGTGTGAGGTTGGTGTGTGTGTGGTAATGTCAGTGTGAGGTTGGTGTGTGTGTGTTAATGTCAGTGTGAGGTTGGTGTGTGTGTGTTAATGTCAGTGTGAGGTTGGTGTGTGTGTGTTAATGTCAGTGTGAGGTTGGTGTGTGTGTGTAATGTCAGTGTGAGGTTGGTGTGTGTGTGTTAATGTCAGTGTGAGGTTGGTGTGTGTGTGGTAATGTCAGTGTGAGGTTGGTGTGTGTGTGGTAATGTCAGTGTGAGGTTGGTGTGTGTGTGGTAATGTCAGTGTGAGGTTGGTGTGTGTGTGTTAATGTCAGTGTGAGGTTGGTGTGTGTGTGTTAATGTCAGTGTGAGGTTGGTGTGTGTGTGTTAATGTCAGTGTGAGGTTGGTGTGTGTGTGTTAATGTCAGTGTGAGGTTGGTGTGTGTGTGTTAATGTCAGTGTGAGGTTGGTGTGTGTGTGGTAATGTCAGTGTGAGGTTGGTGTGTGTGTGTTAATGTCAGTGTGAGGTTGGTGTGTGTGTGGTAATGTCAGTGTGAGGTTGGTGTGTGTGTGGTAATGTCAGTGTGAGGTTGGTGTGTGTGTGGTAATGTCAGTGTGAGGTTGGTGTGTGTGTGGTAATGTCAGTGTGAGGTTGGTGTGTGTGTGTTAATGTCAGTGTGAGGTTGGTGTGTGTGTGGTAATGTCAGTGTGAGGTTGGTGTGTGTGTGTTAATGTCAGTGTGAGGTTGGTGTGTGTGTGGTAATGTCAGTGTGAGGTTGGTGTGTGTGTGTTAATGTCAGTGTGAGGTTGGTGTGTGTGTGTAATGTCAGTGTGAGGTTGGTGTGTGTGTGTTAATGTCAGTGTGAGGTTGGTGTGTGTGTGGTAATGTCAGTGTGAGGTTGGTGTGTGTGTGTTAATGTCAGTGTGAGGTTGGTGTGTGTGTGGTAATGTCAGTGTGAGGTTGGTGTGTGTGTGTTAATGTCAGTGTGAGGTTGGTGTGTGTGTGGTAATGTCAGTGTGAGGTTGGTGTGTGTGTGTTAATGTCAGTGTGAGGTTGGTGTGTGTGTGTTAATGTCAGTGTGAGGTTGGTGTGTGTGTGTAATGTCAGTGTGAGGTTGGTGTGTGTGTGGTAATGTCAGTGTGAGGTTGGTGTGTGTGTGGTAATGTCAGTGTGAGGTTGGTGTGTGTGTGTTAATGTCAGTGTGAGGTTGGTGTGTGTGTGGTAATGTCAGTGTGAGGTTGGTGTGTGTGTGTTAATGTCAGTGTGAGGTTGGTGTGTGTGTGGTAATGTCAGTGTGAGGTTGGTGTGTGTGTGGTAATGTCAGTGTGAGGTTGGTGTGTGTGTGTTAATGTCAGTGTGAGGTTGGTGTGTGTGTGGTAATGTCAGTGTGAGGTTGGTGTGTGTGTGTTAATGTCAGTGTGAGGTTGGTGTGTGTGTGGTAATGTCAGTGTGAGGTTGGTGTGTGTGTGGTAATGTCAGTGTGAGGTTGGTGTGTGTGTGTTAATGTCAGTGTGAGGTTGGTGTGTGTGTGTTAATGTCAGTGTGAGGTTGGTGTGTGTGTGTTAATGTCAGTGTGAGGTTGGTGTGTGTGTGTTAATGTCAGTGTGAGGTTGGTGTGTGTGTGGTAATGTCAGTGTGAGGTTGGTGTGTGTGTGTTAATGTCAGTGTGAGGTTGGTGTGTGTGTGTTAATGTCAGTGTGAGGTTGGAGTGTGTGTGTAATGTCAGTGTGAGGTTGGTGTGTGTGTGTTAATGTCAGTGTGAGGTTGGTGTGTGTGTGTAATGTCAGTGTGAGGTTGGTGTGTGTGTGGTAATGTCAGTGTGAGGTTGGTGTGTGTGTGTTAATGTCAGTGTGAGGTTGGTGTGTGTGTGTTAATGTCAGTGTGAGGTTGGTGTGTGTGTGTTAATGTCAGTGTGAGGTTGGTGTGTGTGTGGTAATGTCAGTGTGAGGTTGGTGTGTGTGTGGTAATGTCAGTGTGAGGTTGGTGTGTGTGTGTAATGTCAGTGTGAGGTTGGTGTGTGTGTGTTAATGTCAGTGTGAGGTTGGTGTGTGTGTGTTAATGTCAGTGTGAGGTTGGTGTGTGTGTGGTAATGTCAGTGTGAGGTTGGTGTGTGTGTGGTAATGTCAGTGTGAGGTTGGTGTGTGTGTGTTAATGTCAGTGTGAGGTTGGTGTGTGTGTGTTAATGTCAGTGTGAGGTTGGTGTGTGTGTGTTAATGTCAGTGTGAGGTTGGTGTGTGTGTGTTAATGTCAGTGTGAGGTTGGTGTGTGTGTGTTAATGTCAGTGTGAGGTTGGTGTGTGTGTGTTAATGTCAGTGTGAGGTTGGTGTGTGTGTGTTAATGTCAGTGTGAGGTTGGTGTGTGTGTGTAATGTCAGTGTGAGGTTGGTGTGTGTGTGGTAATGTCAGTGTGAGGTTGGTGTGTGTGTGGTAATGTCAGTGTGAGGTTGGTGTGTGTGTGTAATGTCAGTGTGAGGTTGGTGTGTGTGTGGTAATGTCAGTGTGAGGTTGGTGTGTGTGTGTTAATGTCAGTGTGAGGTTGGTGTGTGTGTGTTAATGTCAGTGTGAGGTTGGTGTGTGTGTGTTAATGTCAGTGTGAGGTTGGAGTGTGTGTGGTAATGTCAGTGTGAGGTTGGTGTGTGTGTGTTAATGTCAGTGTGAGGTTGGTGTGTGTGTGTTAATGTCAGTGTGAGGTTGGTGTGTGTGTGGTAATGTCAGTGTGAGGTTGGTGTGTGTGTGTTAATGTCAGTGTGAGGTTGGTGTGTGTGTGTTAATGTCAGTGTGAGGTTGGAGTGTGTGTGGTAATGTCAGTGTGAGGTTGGTGTGTGTGTGTTAATGTCAGTGTGAGGTTGGTGTGTGTGTGGTAATGTCAGTGTGAGGTTGGTGTGTGTGTGTTAATGTCAGTGTGAGGTTGGTGTGTGTGTGTTAATGTCAGTGTGAGGTTGGTGTGTGTGTGGTAATGTCAGTGTGAGGTTGGTGTGTGTGGTTAATGTCAGTGTGAGGTTGGTGTGTGTGTGGTAATGTCAGTGTGAGGTTGGTGTGTGTGTGTTAATGTCAGTGTGAGGTTGGTGTGTGTGTGTTAATGTCAGTGTGAGGTTGGTGTGTGTGTGTTAATGTCAGTGTGAGGTTGGTGTGTGTGTGTTAATGTCAGTGTGAGGTTGGTGTGTGTGTGTAATGTCAGTGTGAGGTTGGTGTGTGTGTGTTAATGTCAGTGTGAGGTTGGTGTGTGTGTGTTAATGTCAGTGTGAGGTTGGTGTGTGTGTGGTAATGTCAGTGTGAGGTTGGTGTGTGTGTGTTAATGTCAGTGTGAGGTTGGTGTGTGTGTGTTAATGTCAGTGTGAGGTTGGTGTGTGTGTGGTAATGTCAGTGTGAGGTTGGTGTGTGTGTGTTAATGTCAGTGTGAGGTTGGAGTGTGTGTGGTAATGTCAGTGTGAGGTTGGTGTGTGTGTGTTAATGTCAGTGTGAGGTTGGTGTGTGTGTGGTAATGTCAGTGTGAGGTTGGTGTGTGTGTGGTAATGTCAGTGTGAGGTTGGAGTGTGTGTGTTAATGTCAGTGTGAGGTTGGTGTGTGTGTGTTAATGTCAGTGTGAGGTTGGTGTGTGTGTTAATATCAGTGTGAGGTTGGTGTGTGTGTTAATGTCAGTGTGAGGTTGGAGTGTGTGTGTTAATGTCAGTGTGAGGTTGGTGTGTGTGTGTTAATGTCAGTGTGAGGTTGGTGTGTGTGTGTTAATGTCAGTGTGAGGTTGGAGTGTGTGTGTTAATGTCAGTGTGAGGTTGGTGTGTGTGTGTTAATGTCAGTGTGAGGTTGGTGTGTGTGTGTTAATGTCAGTGTGAGGTTGGTGTGTGTGTGTTAATGTCAGTGTGAGTTTGGTGTGTGTGTGTTAATGTCAGTGTGAGGTTGGTGTGTGTGTGGTTAATGTCAGTGTGAGGTTGGTGTGTGTGTGTTAATGTCAGTGTGAGGTTGGTGTGTGTGTGGTAATGTCAGTGTGAGGTTGGTGTGTGTGTGGTAATGTCAGTGTGAGGTTGGTGTGTGTGTGTAATGTCAGTGTGAGGTTGGTGTGTGTGTGGTAATGTCAGTGTGAGGTTGGTGTGTGTGTGTTAATGTCAGTGTGAGGTTGGTGTGTGTGTGTAATGTCAGTGTGAGGTGGTGTGTGTGTGGTTAATGTCAGTGTGAGGTTGGTGTGTGTGTGTTAATGTCAGTGTGAGGTTGGTGTGTGTGTTAATGTCAGTGTGAGGTTGGTTGGTGTGTGGTAATGTCAGTGTGAGGTTGGTGTGTGTGTGGTAATGTCAGTGTGAGGTTGGTGTGTGTGTGGTAATGTCAGTGTGAGGTTGGTGTGTGTGTGTTAATGTCAGTGTGAGGTTGGTGTGTGTGTGGTAATGTCAGTGTGAGGTTGGTGTGTGTGGTAATGTCAGTGTGAGGTTGGTGTGTGTGTGGTAATGTCAGTGTGAGGTTGGTGTGTGTGTGTTAATGTCAGTGTGAGGTTGGTGTGTGTGTGTTAATGTCAGTGTGAGGTTGCTGTGTGTGTGGTAATGTCAGTGTGAGGTTGGTGTGTGTGTGGTAATGTCAGTGTGAGGTTGGTGTGTGTGGTAATGTCAGTGTGAGGTTGGTGTGTGTGTGTAATGTCAGTGTGAGGTTGGTGTGTGTGTGGTAATGTCAGTGTGAGGTTGGTGTGTGTGTGGTAATGTCAGTGTGAGGTTGGTGTGTGTGTGTTAATGTCAGTGTGAGGTTGGTGTGTGTGTGGTAATGTCAGTGTGAGGTTGGTGTGTGTGTGTGTAATGTCAGTGTGAGGTTGGTGTGTGTGTGGTAATGTCAGTGTGAGGTTGGTGTGTGTGTGTTAATGTCAGTGTGAGGTTGGTGTGTGTGTGGTAATGTCAGTGTGAGGTTGGTGTGTGTGTGTTAATGTCAGTGTGAGGTTGGTGTGTGTGTGTTAATGTCAGTGGTGAGGTTGGTGTGTGTGTGGTAATGTCAGTGTGAGGTTGGTGTGTGTGTGGAATGTCAGTGTGAGGTTGGTGTGTGTGTGTTAATGTCAGTGTGAGGTTGGTGTGTGTGTGGTAATGTCAGTGTGAGGTTGGTGTGTGTGTGGTAATGTCAGTGTGAGGTTGGTGTGTGTAGGTAATGTCAGTGTGAGGTTGGTGTGTGTGTGGTAATGTCAGTGTGAGGTTGGTGTGTGTGTGTTAATGTCAGTGTGAGGTTGGTGTGTGTGTGTTAATGGTCAGTGTGAGGTTGGTGTGTGTGTGTTAATGTCAGTGTGAGGATGGTGTGTGTGTGGTAATGTCAGTGTGAGGTTGGTGTGTGTGTGTTAATGTCAGTGTGAGGTTGGTGTGTGTGTGGTAATGTCAGTGTGAGGTTGGTGTGTGTGTGTTAATGTCAGTGTGAGGTTGGTGTGTGTGTGGTAATGTCAGTGTGAGGTTGGTGTGTGTGTGTTAATGTCAGTGTGAGGTTGGTGTGTGTGTGGTAATGTCAGTGTGAGGTTGGTGTGTGTGTGTTAATGTCAGTGTGAGGTTGGTGTGTGTGTGGTAATGTCAGTGTGAGGTTGGTGTGTGTGTGTTAATGTCAGTGTGAGGTTGGTGTGTGTGTGTTAATGTCAGTGTGAGGTTGGTGTGTGTGTGTTAATGTCAGTGTGAGGTTGGTGTGTGTGTGGTAATGTCAGTGTGAGGTTGGTGTGTGTGTGGTAATGTCAGTGTGAGGTTGGTGTGTGTGTGGTAATGTCAGTGTGAGGTTGGTGTGTGTGTGGTAATGTCAGTGTGAGGTTGGTGTGTGTGTGGTAATGTCAGTGTGAGGTTGGTGTGTGTGTGTTAATGTCAGTGTGAGGTTGGTGTGTGTGTGTTAATGTCAGTGTGAGGTTGGTGTGTGTGTGGTAATGTCAGTGTGAGGTTGGTGTGTGTGTGTTAATGTCAGTGTGAGGTTGGTGTGTGTGTGGTAATGTCAGTGTGAGGTTGGTGTGTGTGTGTTAATGTCAGTGTGAGGTTGGTGTGTGTGTGGTAATGTCAGTGTGAGGTTGGTGTGTGTGTGGTAATGTCAGTGTGAGGTTGGTGTGTGTGTGGTAATGTCAGTGTGAGGTTGGTGTGTGTGTGGTAATGTCAGTGTGAGGTTGGTGTGTGTGTGGTAATGTCAGTGTGAGGTTGGTGTGTGTGTGTTAATGTCAGTGTGAGGTTGGTGTGTGTGTGGTAATGTCAGTGTGAGGTTGGTGTGTGT
Source organism: Squalus acanthias (assembly GCA_030390025.1). Taxonomy (NCBI): domain Eukaryota; kingdom Metazoa; phylum Chordata; class Chondrichthyes; order Squaliformes; family Squalidae; genus Squalus; species Squalus acanthias. The sequence goes on from CM059425.1 coordinate 255,665,155, forward strand.
GTGGTAATGTCAGTGTGAGGTTGGTGTGTGTGTGTTAATGTCAGTGTGAGGTTGGTGTGTGTGTGTTAATGTCAGTGTGAGGTTGGTGTGTGTGTGTTTAATGTCAGTGTGAGGTTGGTGTGTGTGTGGTAATGTCAGTGTGAGGTTGGTGTGTGTGTGGTAATGTCAGTGTGAGGTTGGTGTGTGTGTGTTAATGTCAGTGTGAGGTTGGTGTGTGTGTGTTAATGTCAGTGTGAGGTTGGTGTGTGTGTGTTAATGTCAGTGTGAGGTTGGTGTGTGTGTGTTAATGTCAGTGTGAGGTTGGTGTGTGTGTGGTAATGTCAGTGTGAGGTTGGTGTGTGTGTGTTAATGTCAGTGTGAGGTTGGTGTGTGTGTGTTAATGTCAGTGTGAGGTTGGAGTGTGTGTGTTAATGTCAGTGTGAGGTTGGTGTGTGTGTGTTAATGTCAGTGTGAGGTTGGTGTGTGTGTGTTAATGTCAGTGTGAGGTTGGAGTGTGTGTGTTAATGTCAGTGTGAGGTTGGTGTGTGTGTGTTAATGTCAGTGTGAGGTTGGTGTGTGTGTTAATGTCAGTGTGAGGTTGGAGTGTGTGTGGTAATGTCAGTGTGAGGTTGGTGTGTGTGTGGTAATGTCAGTGTGAGGTTGGTGTGTGTGTGTTAATGTCAGTGTGAGGTTGGTGTGTGTGTGGTAATGTCAGTGTGAGGTTGGTGTGTGTGTGTTATGTCAGTGTGAGGTTGGTGTGTGTGTGTTAATGTCAGTGTGAGGTTGGTGTGTGTGTTAATGTCAGTGTGAGGTTGGAGTGTGTGTGGTAATGTCAGTGTGAGGTTGGTGTGTGTGTGTTAATGTCAGTGTGAGGTTGGTGTGTGTGTTAATGTCAGTGTGAGGTTGGTGTGTGTGTGGTAATGTCAGTGTGAGGTTGGTGTGTGTGTGTTAATGTCAGTGTGAGGTTGGTGTGTGTGTTAATGTCAGTGTGAGGTTGGAGTGTGTGTGGTAATGTCAGTGTGAGGTTGGTGTGTGTGTGTTAATGTCAGTGTGAGGTTGGTGTGTGTGTGGTAATGTCAGTGTGAGGTTGGTGTGTGTGTGTTAATGTCAGTGTGAGGTTGGTGTGTGTGTGGTAATGTCAGTGTGAGGTTGGTGTGTGTGTGGTAATGTCAGTGTGAGGTTGGTGTGTGTGTGTTAACGTCAGTGTGAGGTTGGTGTGTGTGTGGTAATGTCAGTGTGAGGTTGGTGTGTGTGGTAATGTCAGTGTGAGGTTGGTGTGTGTGTGGTAATGTCAGTGTGAGGTTGGTGTGTGTGTGGTAATGTCAGTGTGAGGTTGGAGTGTGTGTGTTAATGTCAGTGTGAGGTTGGTGTGTGTGTGTTAATGTCAGTGTGAGGTTGGTGTGTGTGTGGTAATGTCAGTGTGAGGTTGGTGTGTGTGTGTTAATGTCAGTGTGAGGTTGGTGTGTGTGTGGTAATGTCAGTGTGAGGTTGGTGTGTGTGTGTTAATGTCAGTGTGAGGTTGGTGTGTGTGTGGTAATGTCAGTGTGAGGTTGGTGTGTGTGTGGTAATGTCAGTGTGAGGTTGGTGTGTGTGTGGTAATGTCAGTGTGAGGTTGGAGTGTGTGTGGTAATGTCAGTGTGAGGTTGGTGTGTGTGTGTTAATGTCAGTGTGAGGTTGGTGTGTGTGTGGTAATGTCAGTGTGAGGTTGGTGTGTGTGTGGTAATGTCAGTGTGAGGTTGGAGTTTGTGTGTTAATGTCAGTGTGAGGTTGGTGTGTGTGTGTTAATGTCAGTGTGAGGTTGGTGTGTGTGTTAATATCAGTGTGAGGTTGGTGTGTGTGTTAATGTCAGTGTGAGGTTGGAGTGTGTGTGTTAATGTCAGTGTGAGGTTGGTGTGTGTGTGTTAATGTCAGTGTGAGGTTGGTGTGTGTGTGTTAATGTCAGTGTGAGGTTGGAGTGTGTGTGTTAATGTCAGTGTGAGGTTGGTGTGTGTGTGTTAATGTCAGTGTGAGGTTGGTGTGTGTGTGTTAATGTCAGTGTGAGGTTGGTGTGTGTGTGTTAATGTCAGTGTGAGTTTGGTGTGTGTGTGTTAATGTCAGTGTGAGGTTGGTGTGTGTGTGGTAATGTCAGTGTGAGGTTGGAGTGTGTGTGTTAATGTCAGTGTGAGGTTGGTGTGTGTGTGTTAATGTCAGTGTGAGGTTGGTGTGTGTGTGTTAATGTCAGTGTGAGGTTGGTGTGTGTGTGTTAATGTCAGTGTGAGGTTGGTGTGTGTGTGGTAATGTCAGTGTGAGGTTGGTGTGTGTGTGTAAATGTCAGTGTGAGGTTGGTGTGTGTGTGGTAATGTCAGTGTGAGGTTGGTGTGTGTGTGTTAATGTCAGTGTGAGGTTGGTGTGTGTGTGTTAATGTCAGTGTGAGGTTGGTGTGTGTGTGGTAATGTCAGTGTGAGGTTGGTGTGTGTGTGGTAATGTCAGTGTGAGGTTGGTGTGTGTGTGTTAATGTCAGTGTGAGGTTGGTGTGTGTGTGTTAATGTCAGTGTGAGGTTGGTGTGTGTGTGTTAATGTCAGTGTGAGGTTGGTGTGTGTGTGGTAATGTCAGTGTGAGGTTGGTGTGTGTGTGTAAATGTCAGTGTGAGGTTGGTGTGTGTGTGGTAATGTCAGTGTGAGGTTGGTGTGTGTGTGTTAATGTCAGTGTGAGGTTGGTGTGTGTGTGTTAATGTCAGTGTGAGGTTGGTGTGTGTGTGTTAATGTCAGTGTGAGGTTGGAGTGTGTGTGTTAATGTCAGTGTGAGGTTGGTGTGTGTGTGTTAATGTCAGTGTGAGGTTGGTGTGTGTGTTAATGTCAGTGTGAGGTTGGAGTGTGTGTGGTAATGTCAGTGTGAGGTTGGTGTGTGTGTGTTAATGTCAGTGTGAGGTTGGTGTGTGTGTGGTAATGTCAGTGTGAGGTTGGTGTGTGTGTGGTAATGTCAGTGTGAGGTTGGTGTGTGTGTGTTAATGTCAGTGTGAGGTTGGTGTGTGTGTGTTAATGTCAGTGTGAGGTTGGTGTGTGTGTTAATGTCAGTGTGAGGTTGGAGTGTGTGTGGTAATGTCAGTGTGAGGTTGGTGTGTGTGTGTTAATGTCAGTGTGAGGTTGGTGTGTGTGTTAATGTCAGTGTGAGGTTGGTGTGTGTGTGGTAATGTCAGTGTGAGGTTGGTGTGTGTGTGTTAATGTCAGTGTGAGGTTGGTGTGTGTGTTAATGTCAGTGTGAGGTTGGAGTGTGTGTGGTAATGTCAGTGTGAGGTTGGTGTGTGTGTGTTAATGTCAGTGTGAGGTTGGTGTGTGTGTGGTAATGTCAGTGTGAGGTTGGTGTGTGTGTGTTAATGTCAGTGTGAGGTTGGTGTGTGTGTGTTAATGTCAGTGTGAGGTTGGTGTGTGTGTGGTAATGTCAGTGTGAGGTTGGTGTGTGTGTGTTAACGTCAGTGTGAGGTTGGTGTGTGTGTGGTAATGTCAGTGTGAGGTTGGTGTGTGTGTGGTAATGTCAGTGTGAGGTTGGTGTGTGTGTGGTAATGTCAGTGTGAGGTTGGTGTGTGTGTGGTAATGTCAGTGTGAGGTTGGAGTGTGTGTGTTAATGTCAGTGTGAGGTTGGTGTGTGTGTGTTAATGTCAGTGTGAGGTTGGTGTGTGTGTGGTAATGTCAGTGTGAGGTTGGTGTGTGTGTGTTAATGTCAGTGTGAGGTTGGTGTGTGTGTGGTAATGTCAGTGTGAGGTTGGTGTGTGTGTGTTAATGTCAGTGTGAGGTTGGTGTGTGTGTGGTAATGTCAGTGTGAGGTTGGTGTGTGTGTGGTAATGTCAGTGTGAGGTTGGTGTGTGTGTGGTAATGTCAGTGTGAGGTTGGAGTGTGTGTGGTAATGTCAGTGTGAGGTTGGTGTGTGTGTGTTAATGTCAGTGTGAGGTTGGTGTGTGTGTGGTAATGTCAGTGTGAGGTTGGTGTGTGTGTGGTAATGTCAGTGTGAGGTTGGAGTGTGTGTGTTAATGTCAGTGTGAGGTTGGTGTGTGTGTGTTAATGTCAGTGTGAGGTTGGTGTGTGTGTTAATATCAGTGTGAGGTTGGTGTGTGTGTTAATGTCAGTGTGAGGTTGGAGTGTGTGTGTTAATGTCAGTGTGAGGTTGGTGTGTGTGTGTTAATGTCAGTGTGAGGTTGGTGTGTGTGTGTTAATGTCAGTGTGAGGTTGGAGTGTGTGTGTTAATGTCAGTGTGAGGTTGGTGTGTGTGTGTTAATGTCAGTGTGAGGTTGGTGTGTGTGTGTTAATGTCAGTGTGAGGTTGGTGTGTGTGTGTTAATGTCAGTGTGAGGTTGGTGTGTGTGTGTTAATGTCAGTGTGAGGTTGGTGTGTGTGTGGTAATGTCAGTGTGAGGTTGGAGTGTGTGTGTTAATGTCAGTGTGAGGTTGGTGTGTGTGTGTTAATGTCAGTGTGAGGTTGGTGTGTGTGTGTTAATGTCAGTGTGAGGTTGGTGTGTGTGTGTTAATGTCAGTGTGAGGTTGGTGTGTGTGTGGTAATGTCAGTGTGAGGTTGGTGTGTGTGTGTAAATGTCAGTGTGAGGTTGGTGTGTGTGTGGTAATGTCAGTGTGAGGTTGGTGTGTGTGTGTTAATGTCAGTGTGAGGTTGGTGTGTGTGTGTTAATGTCAGTGTGAGGTTGGTGTGTGTGTGGTAATGTCAGTGTGAGGTTGGTGTGTGTGTGGTAATGTCAGTGTGAGGTTGGTGTGTGTGTTAATGTCAGTGTGAGGTTGGTGTGTGTGTGTTAATGTCAGTGTGAGGTTGGTGTGTGTGTGTTAATGTCAGTGTGAGGTTGGTGTGTGTGTGTTAATGTCAGTGTGAGGTTGGTGTGTGTGTGGTAATGTCAGTGTGAGGTTGGTGTGTGTGTGGTAATGTCAGTGTGAGGTTGGTGTGTGTGTGTTAATGTCAGTGTGAGGTTGGAGTGTGTGTGGTAATGTCAGTGTGAGGTTGGTGTGTGTGTTAATGTCAGTGTGAGGTTGGTGTGTGTGTGGTAATGTCAGTGTGAGGTTGGTGTGTGTGTGTTAATGTCAGTGTGAGGTTGGTGTGTGTGTGTTAATGTCAGTGTGAGGTTGGAGTGTGTGTGGTAATGTCAGTGTGAGGTTGGTGTGTGTGTTAATGTCAGTGTGAGGTTGGTGTGTGTGTGGTAATGTCAGTGTGAGGTTGGTGTGTGTGTGGTAATGTCAGTGTGAGGTTGGTGTGTGTGTTAATGTCAGTGTGAGGTTGGTGTGTGTGTGGTAATGTCAGTGTGAGGTTGGTGTGTGTGTGTTAATGTCAGTGTGAGGTTGGTGTGTGTGTTAATGTCAGTGTGAGGTTGGTGTGTGTGTGGTAATGTCAGTGTGAGGTTGGTGTGTGTGTGGTAATGTCAGTGTGAGGTTGGTGTGTGTGTGTTAATGTCAGTGTGAGGTTGGTGTGTGTGTGTTAATGTCAGTGTGAGGTTGGTGTGTGTGTGTTAATGTCAGTGTGAGGTTGGTGTGTGTGTGTTAATGTCAGTGTGAGGTTGGTGTGTGTGGTAATGTCAGTGTGAGGTTGGTGTGTGTGTTAATGTCAGTGTGAGGTTGGTGTGTGTGTGGTAATGTCAGTGTGAGGTTGGTGTGTGTGTGGTAATGTCAGTGTGAGGTTGGTGTGTGTGTGGTAATGTCAGTGTGAGGTTGGTGTGTGTGTGGTAATGTCAGTGTGAGGTTGGTGTGTGTGTGGTAATGTCAGTGTGAGGTTGGTGTGTGTGTGGTAATGTCAGTGTGAGGTTGGTGTGTGTGTGGTAATGTCAGTGTGAGGTTGGTGTGTGTGTGGTAATTTCAGTGTGAGGTTGGTGTGTGTGTGGTAATGTCAGTGTGAGGTTGGTGTGTGTGTGGTAATGTCAGTGTGAGGTTGGTGTGTGTGGTAATGTCAGTGTGAGGTTGGTGTGTGTGTGTTAATGTCAGTGTGAGGTTGGTGTGTGTGTAAATGTCAGTGTGAGGTTGGTGTGTGTGTAAATGTCAGTGTGAGGTTGGAGTGTGTGTGGTAATTTCAGTGTGAGGTTGGTGTGTGTGTGGTAATGTCAGTGTGAGGTTGGTGTGTGTGTAAATGTCAGTGTGAGGTTGGAGTGTGTGTGGTAATTTCAGTGTGAGGTTGGTGTGTGTGTGGTAATGTCAGTGTGAGGTTGGTGTGTGTCTGTTAATGTCAGTGTGAGGTTGGAGTGTGTGTGTTAATGTCAGTGTGAGTTTGGTGTGTGTGTGTTAATGTCAGTGTGAGGTTGGTGTGTGTGTGTTAATGTCAGTGTGAGGTTGGAGTGTGTGTGTTAATGTCAGTGTGAGGTTGGTGTGTGTGTGTTAATGTCAGTGTGAGGTTGGTGTGTGTGTGTTAATGTCAGTGTGAGGTTGGTGTGTGTGTGTTAATGTCAGTGTGAGGTTGGTGTGTGTGGTAATGTCAGTGTGAGGTTGGTGTGTGTGTGTTAATGTCAGTGTGAGGTTGGTGTGTGTGGTAATGTCAGTGTGAGGTTGGTGTGTGTGTGTTAATGTCAGTGTGAGGTTGGTGTGTGTGTGGTAATGTCAGTGTGAGGTTGGTGTGTGTGTGGTAATGTCAGTGTGAGTTTGGTGTGTGTGTGGTAATGTCAGTGTGAGGTTGGTGTGTGTGTGTTAATGTCAGTGTGAGGTTGGTGTGTGTGTGTTAATGTCAGTGTGAGGTTGGTGTGTGTGTGTTAATGTCAGTGTGAGGTTGGAGTGTGTGTGGTAATGTCAGTGTGAGGTTGGTGTGTGTGTGTTAATGTCAGTGTGAGGTTGGTGTGTGTGTGTTAATGTCAGTGTGAGGTTGGTGTGTGTGTGGTAATGTCAGTGTGAGGTTGGTGTGTGTGTGTTAATGTCAGTGTGAGGTTGGTGTGTGTGTGTTAATGTCAGTGTGAGGTTGGTGTGTGTGTGTTAATGTCAGTGTGAGGTTGGTGTGTGTGTATTAATGTCAGTGTGAGGTTGGTGTGTGTGTGTTAATGTCAGTGTGAGGTTGGTGTGTGTGTGTTAATGTCAGTGTGAGGTTGGTGTGTGTGTGTTAATGTCAGTGTGAGGTTGGTGTGTGTGTGTTAATGTCAGTGTGAGGTTGGTGTGTGTGTGGTAATGTCAGTGTGAGGTTGGTGTGTGTGTGTTAATGTCAGTGTGAGGTTGGTGTGTGTGTGGTAATGTCAGTGTGAGGTTGGTGTGTGTGTGTTAATGTCAGTGTGAGGTTGGTGTGTGTGTGGTAATGTCAGTGTGAGGTTGGTGTGTGTGTGTTAATGTCAGTGTGAGGTTGGTGTGTGTGTGTTAATGTCAGTGTGAGGTTGGTGTGTGTGTGTTAATGTCAGTGTGAGGTTGGTGTGTGTGTGGTAATATCAGTGTGAGGTTGGTGTGTGTGTTAATGTCAGTGTGAGGTTGGTGTGTGTGTGTTAATGTCAGTGTGAGGTTGGTGTGTGTGTGGTAATGTCAGTGTGAGGTTGGTGTGTGTGTGTTAATGTCAGTGTGAGGTTGGTGTGTGTGTGTTAATGTCAGTGTGAGGTTGGTGTGTGTGTGGTAATGTCAGTGTGAGGTTGGTGTGTGTGTGTTAATGTCAGTGTGAGGTTGGTGTGTGTGTTAATGTCAGTGTGAGGTTGGTGTGTGTGTGTTAATGTCAGTGTGAGGTTGGTGTGTGTGTGGTAATGTCAGTGTGAGGTTGGTGTGTGTGTGGTAATGTCAGTGTGAGGTTGGTGTGTGTGTGTTAATGTCAGTGTGAGGTTGGTGTGTGTGTGGTAATGTCAGTGTGAGGTTGGTGTGTGTGTGTTAATGTCAGTGTGAGGTTGGTGTGTGTGTGGTAATGTCAGTTAATGCCAACGCTTTGGACTCAGAAACCAATGCAAATTGATCAGATTTCCAGATGATACCAAACTGGGAGAGCCAGTGACATTGGGGCAGGCAGTTTGGCAATTACAGAAGAAGATGAAGAAAATAGTTCAGTCAACTGAATAACCATAGACAAAGTTTAATAGAAACAAATGGAATATAACTACACATTGAAAGTGAAAAGGAGAAACGCAGGTACTCCAGGGATGGTGCTGAAACAGCTATGGATGAAACTAAAGAAAGATTTAGGAGCCTTAGTAGATTCAATGCCCAAAATGTCCAAGCCTGGGAGCTCAGCAATCAACAATGCCATTGGAATGCTGCACGTTAGAAGAGAACACCAGTTAGACAAAGTCATGGACAAATTGTCCAGGGCTCTGGTTAGACCGCACTTTGGACTGCACCTTGAGTACTGAGTCCAGTTCTGGTCACCGATCTGCAAGGGAGATGTTCAACTACTGGAGGCAGCGCAGAGAAGAGCATCAAGTCCTGATGCCCAGCCTCGGGGGTGGGGGGGGGATCTAAGTTATGAGGAAAGACTGGAGAAACTTGGGCTTTTCGGCCTGGACGAGAGAGCTCTAAGAGGCGATCTTATTGCGGTGTATGAGATTGTAAACTGTATGCAACAGGTAAATTAGTTTAAATTAAATTGTAGGACAAAGTGTTCCAGGTGTAAACTAGAAAAAAACAACCTAATTTACCACTGATATTAGGAAGCTCTTCTTCACACTAAGAGCTATCAACACTTGGAATGGAGTCCCAGATGCAGTAGCAGGGTTGCCAACCCTCCAGGAGTGCCCTGGAGTCTCCCAGGAATTAAAGATTAATCTCCGGACACTGCTGCCAGCAAGAACCCAATTAAAAACGGCGCGTTTCTTAGTTATAAAAAATATTGGAGATGGAGAAAATGGCTTTGTCTGGACGAGACGATTGGAGGTGGGCGGTCATGTGATGAAACCTCCAGGAATAGGCCCAACCAGAGTTGGCGACCCCTGTACAGTAGTGGAAATCATTTGAGGACCAATTGAATGCTGGAATGTAGGAACTGTACAGTCTTTCTAGATGGGTAACCTAAGAAGGGCCGAATGGCCTTCCTCGTTCATAATTGTCTTGCGACCCTTTAAGCGCTAAGGTTTCTGTTTGATGGTTGCGACAGTGGACAGTTTAAAAAAAAAAAATCTTGCCTCTTGATAATTTGGGATAATTCGCATTGGGTCTCGACCTTTTTTTGATAGGACATGCTCCAGTAGTAAAATTACTGGGCAAACATCGAAAGGAAAATGAGGAGAAATTTTTTTTCCCGACGCAACGAGTTGTTAGACATAAGAACATAAGACGTAGGAGCAGGAGTCGGTCATTTAGCCCCTCGAGCCTGCTCCGCCATTCAATAAGATCATGGCTGATCTGATCTTGGCCTCAACTCCACTTCCCTGCCCGCTCCCCATAACCCTTCACTCCCTTACCTTTCAAAAATCTGTCTATCTCCACCTTAAATATATTCAATGACCCAGCCTCCACAGCTCTCTGGGGAAGAGAATTCCAAATATTCACAACGATCTGAGAGAAGAAATCCCTCCTCATTTCCGATTTAAAAGGGTGCCCCCTTATTCTGAAATTATGCCCCCTAGTTCTAGATTCCCCCACGAGGGGAAACATCCTCTCTGCATCTACCCTGTCGAGCCCCTTCAGAATCTTATATGTTTCAATAAGATCCCCTCTTATTCTTCTAAACTCCAATGAGTATAGGCCCAACCTGCTCAACCTTTATTCATAAGACAACCCCTTCATCTCCGGAATCAGCCTCGTGAACCTTCTCTGAACTGCCTCCAATGCAAGTATATCCTTCCTTAAATAAGGAGACCAAAACTGTACGCAGTACTCCAGGTGTGGTCTCACCAACGCCCTGTACAGTTGTAACAGGACTTCACTACTTTTATATTCCATTCCCTTTGCAATAAAGGCCAACATTCCATTTGCCTTCCTAATTACTTGCTGTACCTGCATGCTAACTTTTTGTGATTCATGTACAAGGACCCCCAGATCCCTCTGTCCCTCAGTATTTTGTAATCTCTCCCCATTTAAATAATAATTTGCTTTTTAATTTTCCTACCAAAGTGGATAACCTCGCATTTTCCCACATTAAACTCCATCTGCCAGATTTTTGCCCACTCACTTAGCCTATCTATGTCCCTTTGGAGATTCTTTGCGTCCTCCACACAATTTGCTTTAGAAACATATAGAAACATAGAAAAATAGGAGCAGGAGTAGGCCATTCGGCCCTTCGAGCCTGCTCTGCCATTCAATATGATCATGGCTGATCCTCTATCTCAATACTATATTCCCGCTCTCTCCCCATACCCTTTGACGCATTTTGCGTCTAGAAATCTATCTAGAAACATAGAATCTAGGAGCAGGAGTAGGCCATTCGGCCCGTCGAGCCTGCTCCACCATTCAATACGATCATGGCTGATCATCCAAATCCAATACCCTGTCCCTGCTTTAATCCCCACAGTGCACATATCCCACCCTACCCCCGTAACCCCACGTATTTAATTCCCCCTAGCATATCCCATCCTATCCCCATAACCCCACATATTTAATCCCCCCCTAACACTAAGGGTCAATTTATCATAGCCAAATCAACCTAACCCGCACATTTTTGGACTGTGGGAGGAAACCGGAGCACCCGGAGGAAACCCACGCAGACACGGGGAGAATGCGCAAACTCCACACAGACAGTCACCCGAGGTCAGATTCGAACCCGGATCCCTGGCGCTGTGAGGCACCAGTGCTAACCACTATGCCACCGTGTTAAATATATTCAGTGACTTGGCCTCCAGTCTTCTGTGGTAGAGAATTCCATAGGTTCACCACCCTCTGAGTGAAGAAATTTCTCCTCATCTCAGTCCTAAATGTCCTACCCCGTATCCTGAGACTGTGACCCCTCGTTCTTGACCCCCCCCAGCCAGGGGAATCATCCTCCCTGCATCCAGTCTGTCTAACCCTGTCAGAATTTTATACGTTTCAATGAGATCCCCTCTCATTCTTCTAAACTCTAGTGAATACAGGCCTAGTCGACCCAATCTCTCCTCATATGACAGTCCTGCCAGCCCAGGAATCAATCTGGTGAACCTTTGCTGCACTCCCTCTATGGCAAGTATATCCTTTAGCTTTTCCACCTATCTTTGTATCATCAGCAAATTTGGCTACATTACACTCAGTCCCTTCATCCAAGTCATTAATATAGATTGTAAATAGTTGAGGCCCCAGCAATGATCCCTGCGGCACCCCACTAGTTACAGTTTGCCAACCTGAAAATGACCCATTTATCCCGACTCTCTGTTTTCTGTTAGTTAGCCAATCCTCTATCCATGTTAATATATTACCCCCAACCCCGTGAGCTCTTATCTTGTGTAGTAACCTTTTATGTGGCACCTTATCGAATGCCTTCTGGAAATCCAAATACACGACATCTACTGGTTCCCCTTTATCCACCCTGCTCGTTACATCCTCAAAGAATTCCAGCAAATTTGTCAAACATGATTTCATTTTCATAAAACCATGCTGACTCTGCTTGACTATATTATGATTTTCTAAATGTCCTGCTAACACTTCCTTAATGATGGACTCCAGTATTTTCCCAATGACAGATGTAAGGCTAACTGGTCGATAGTTGCCTGCTTTCTGTCTCCTTCCTTTCTTAAATAGGGGTGTTACATTTGCGGTTTTCCAGTCCGCTGGGACCTCTCCAGAATCCAGGGAATTTTGGTAGATTACAACCAATGCATCCACTATCTCTGCAGCCACCTCTTTTAAGACTCTAGGATGCAGGCCATATGATCTGGAATGCGCTACCTGAAAGGATTTAACAGTAACTTTCAAAAGGTAATCGGATAAATACTTGAAAAGGAAAAAAAGAATTGCAGGGCTACGGGGAAAGAGCAGGGGGCGAGTGGGACTAATTGGATATCTCTTTCAAAGAGCCGGCACAGGCACGATGGGCCGAATGGCCTCCTTCTGTGCTGTATGATACTGTGATTCTACGACTGAGCCAGTGTGAGGAAGAGGTATTGGTGTTTTTGAATAGAAGTGGTGCAGATCATTTTCTATCCATTTTTCTGACCTGACTCAATTGTCTTCATGTTGTGTGTTTTTTTTTAAACAGGCTAGTGAGCTTACTCCGTGATTTTGTGGAGTCGGAATTCTTTGTGATTGATGGTGACTCTTTAATGATGATGTACATTCACGAGTCAACTCTGGACCCCAGGCAGAACCTGCACTTCTTTTATCTGGTGGAATGTTTTTTGTTTGACTTGACCCAAAAAAAGGCAAAGTTTGTCATTACATTCTTTAAGGTAAGAAATAACCTGAACTTCCATCACTTTAATAGTTTTATAAGGGTGGGGATAGTTCTGGTCGCTGTGTGAATAAAATGCACTTAGAATCATTTGGCCCCGATTTTTAACTCCAGGCGGATTCCCCGCTCAGGCCTGAGTTAAAATTACAGTCGGGTCTCAACGATGTCATCGGGCCACAGCATGCATATGTAAAGGAGGACCCCTGTTGACTCCGGGCGCGTGTCCTTGCTGCCTGGTTAAAATTGCAGATGTTGCAATCATGGCGGCTTTCGGACAGGTAAGAGCCAGGGTGATTTTTAACTGCCCGCCCGCCAGGTTTCTTCTGAGCGAGTTAGGGTTAAAATCGTCCCCGACAGCACAGAAGGAGGCCATTCGGTCCATCGTGCCTGTGCCAGCTCTTTGAAAGAGCTCTCCAATTAGTTCCACTCTGCTTTCTCTTTCCCCATAGTCCTGCCAATTTTTTCCCCTTCAAGTATTCAAATTTATGAAAGTTCCGGGCACCTGCACCTCAGGAAGGATATATTGGCCTTTGAGGGGGTGCAGCGCAGTTTCACCAGCATGATACCAGGGCTTAGAGGGTTAAATTATGAGGACCGGTTGCATAATGTTGGCTTCTATTCCCTTGAGTTTCGAAGATTGAAGGAAGATCTGATCGAGTTGTTTAAAATGTTAAAAGGATTTGATAGGGTGGATATGGAGAAGCTATTTGCTCTGGTAGGGGGGGAGTCCAGAACAAAGGGGCACAATCTTAAAATTAGAGCTAGTACATTTAGGAGGGAAATCAGGAAGCACTTTTTCACACAAAGGGTAGTAGAAATCTGGAACTCTCTCTCCAAAAGGCTGTGGATGCTGGGGGACAATTGGACTTTCAAGACTGAGATCGATAGATTTTTGTTGGGTAATGGTATCAAGACATAAGGCCAGTAAACGGAGTTGAGATGCAGATCAGCCATGTTGTAATTGAATGGCGGAGCAGGCTCGAGGGGCTGAATGGCTTCCACCTGTTCCTTATGTTGCTATGAATCTCTATTGTCCTCGCTCCAATTACCCTGCACAATTTTCACACAGCAAAGTCTTGCGTAAGATGTCAAAATAAGAGTATGGTTCTTTTGTTCTTTGAATCATGCTTACCCTCGAGATTTACGTGTGTGTAAGATTTGAGGAGTCTCTACTATCCGCCAATTTCCTTCATCAACAGGAAGAGGGCAGTCCCGTGCATTATGGCGGATAATAGAGGTTCCACAGAAGACCTGCGATGGGACTTACTCTTTAAGTAAGCTTGATTTGCCCACGTTTTCTTTTTTTAGGATGCTGAAAGTATATGGAACGAAAGTTGCTTTTATCTCTCAATACGGACTGCACTGATTCTCCACCTGCAGCACAACACGCAGGTCCCTGTCCACACTGAGTTCTCCAACTGCTTTGATCCAAGATGGAAGAACTTCTTAGATAAGAACCACCCCTATTTTGTGATGATCTCCGACAAAGCTTTTCCACAAAATAGGAGATTGCATCCTTCCACTGGATTCTTCCACATCTTGATGTGTCACACACTGGGGAACAGAATAAATGTCGTCCTTTCATCCGGAATGGCCCAGGATATTCTCCGAGTATATGGGTATCACGTGTGCAGCAGGCCAATTAATATTTCAAAGTTTCAGAAGGTAGGAAGACAATTGATCTGAAATAAATTGGCCTTTCTTTCTGTCTGTCTATCAGTCATTGAAGGACTGATTGATCTATCTATTTATGTACCTATTTATTTAGCTATCTGACGATCTGTACATCTACCTATTTGTCCATATTATCGATCTATCTATTATCTGTCTGTTGAACTATCCATCAATTTATCCATTATCTGTCCATCAATCGATCTATTATCTCTCTTTCAAAATTCTCATTCTTGTTTTCAAATCCCTCCATGGCCTCGCCCCTCCCTATCTCTGTAACCTCCTCCAGCCCTACAACCCCCACGAGATCTCCGCACTCCACCAATTCTGGCCTCTTGCGCATCCCCGATTTTAATCGCTCCACCATTGGCGGCCGTGGGCCCTAAGCTCTGGAATTCCCTGCTTAGATTTAGACCTCTCCGCCTCGCTACCTCTCGCTCCTCCTTTAAGACGCTCCTTAAAACCTACCTCTTTGACCAAGCTTTTGGTCTCCTGTCCTAGTAGCTCTGTATGTGGCTCAGCGTCAAAGTTTGTTTGATAACGCTCCTGTGAAGCGCCCTTTGGGATGTTTTACTATATTAAAGGCGCTAAGTTGTTGTATCTATTATCCATCTATCTCGTGCAGTAAAACTTCATTCTCTTACAATTTCGAGTATAAAGATTAATAGTGCTCACTAAATTATGGGATATCTGAAAGATCCATTTCAAATCCATCCTGTTTTCTTTTTAAAGACTGACAAGTTCACGGTCCAATGCAGGAAGTACATTTGGTGTGAAGGAACTATTGCCCCCGTATAATTTCAGAGCTAGCACCACAGTAGATGGAGGGTATCGAAGTTCAGATTATTAAACAGTAAATTCTCTACCCCAGAGGGCTGTGGAGGCTCAGTCGTTGAGTATATTCAAGACAGAGATCGACTGATTTTTGGATATTAAGGGAGTCAGGGGATATGGGGATAGTGCAGGAAAGTGGAGTTGAGGTAGAAGATCAACCATGATCTCATTGAATGGCGGAGCAGGCTCGAGGGGCCGAATGGCCGACTCCAGCTCCTATTTCTTGTGTTCTTATGTTAAATCCCATAAAATATGTAAGAAATATTGCCGCTGAGATCTCGGTCGGGGAACACATTGCGGTAGGTTTATGATTCTGTTAAAAATATTGAACAGAGGAAACCCTCACGATTACACTTACAGTGTTGCTGTTCATATGACCGAGAGGCAAGAACTTGCATTTATATAGCGCCTTTCATGATCTCAGGGCACTTCACAACCAAGTTGACATGGAGTCACTGTTGTAATGTAGGCAAACGCCGCAGCCAATTTTCACACAGCAAGATCCCACAAAAACAGCATTGGGATACTTGGCCAGATAATGGGGTAGAAATTGGACCTAGTTGTACCCGTAGAATGGGTGCAACGAGGGCCAATTTCAAAGAGCAACATCTTGTGACTCAAGGATGCCCGAGGGGACCTCTAACCCAATATGGTGTCAGGCCAGTTTTCACACGGGCTTTTTTTTTAACATTCATTCTCGGGATGTGGGTGTCGCTGGCCAGGCTGGCATTTATTACGCATCCCTCATTGCCCTGAGAAGGTGGTGGCGAGAGCTTCTTCTTCAAGTGAGTGGGCAAACGTTTGGCAGATGGAGTATAATGTGGGAAAGTGTGAGGTTATCCACTTTGGCAGGAAAAATAAAAAAGCAAACTATTATTTAAATGGAGAGAGATTACAAAATGCTACAGTTCAGAGGGACCTGGGGGTCCTTGTGCATGAAACACCAAAAGTTAACATGCAGGTACAGCAAGTAATCAGGAAGACAAATGGAGTGTTGGCCTTTATTGCAAGGAGGTTGGAGTATAAAAGCAGGGAAGTCCTGCGACAACTGTACAGGGTATTGGTGAGACCACACCTGGAGTACTGCGTACAGTTTTGGTCTCCTTATTTAAGGAAGGATATACTTGCATTGGAGGCAGTTCAGAGATGATTCACGAGGTTAATTCCAGAGATGAGGGGGTTGACTTATGAAGATAGGTTGAGCAGGTTGGGCCTATACTCATTGGAATTTAGAAGAATGAGAGGTGATCTTATTGAAACATACAAGATACTGAGGGGGCTCGACAAGGTAGATGCAGAGAGGATGTTTCACCTTGTGGGGAAATCTAGAACTCGGGGGCACAGTTTCAGAATAAAGGGTCGCCCTTTTAGAACTGAGATGAGGAGGAATTTCTTCTCAGAGGGTTGTAAATCTGTGGAATCCTCTGCCCCAGAGAGCTGTGGAGGCTGGGTCATTAAATACATTTAAGGTGGAGATAGATAGATTTTTTCAAGATAAGGGAGTGAAGGGTTATGGGGAGCGGGCTGGGAAGTGGCTTTGAGCCCAAGATCAGCCATGATCTTATTGAATGGTGGAGCAGGCTCGAGGGGCCAAGTGGCCTATTCCTGCTCCTATTTCTTATGTTAACCAATGTAGCGGTTTGATACAATCGAGTGGCTTGCTCAGCCACTTCAGAGTCAACCACGTCGGTGTGGGACTGGAGTCACCTATAGGCCCAGACTGGGGGGGGGGGTACATTGGACCTCCTGGGTGGGGCGCGCACGAATTTGGTTGTGTGCCCCGAAAACAGGCGATAACAAACTTTTACCCCAAACTGTTGCCAATGGTGTTGGTTGAGGGATACATATTGGCCAGGAGAACTCAGTAACAGTGTTTTTTGTCAGAAAGACTTGCATTTATATAGCGCCTCTCATGACCACCGGACATCCCAAAGCGCTTTACAGACAATGAAGTACTTTTTGAAGTGTAGTCACTGTTGTAATGTAGGAAACGCAGCAGCCAATTTGCGCACAGCAAGTTCCCACAAACAGCAATGCGATAATGACCAGATAATCTGCTTTAGTGATGTTGATTGAGGGATAAATAGTGGCCAGGACACCGGGGATAACACCCCTGCTCTTCTTCAAAATCGTGGCATGGGATCTTTTACGTCCACCTGAGAGAGCAGGCGGGGCCTCGGCTTAATGTCTCATCTGAAAATTGGCACCTCCTACAGTGCGGTGCTCCCTCAGCACTGCACTGGAGTGTCAGCCTAGATTTTTGTGCTCAAGTCTCTGGAGTGGGACATGAACCCATGACCTTCTGACTCAGAGGCAAGAGTGCTACCAACTGAGCCACGACTGACATGGGTGTTAAGGGTTTGGGAACCAAAGTGGGTAGATTGGGTTGAGACACAGATCAGCCACGCTTTAATTGAGTGGTGGAACAGGCTCGAAGGGCTGAATGAGTGCCTCTTATTACTATGTTTCTAAGTGGGGGATGAGCAGTAATAGAAGAGGAGGTTGTGGGCTGGACACACAGCTAGAGGAGATCACGTAGATAAGATGGAGTGAGAATGTGGTGGGATGGCCTCCTCCTGTCCTATGTTCCAGTGTTACTATCTCTTCGTTGAATGTATATGCTCAAATTGAATGTGTTCTGGGTCTTATATTCGGTCATTCTGTTCTGAATTTCCTACTTTTCTCCCTAACAATGCAGCGCAAGGCAGATTTAAAAAGTGCCCAGCAACAGCTGGTGAAATTTGCGCCCTTTTATGGCCGAGTGCTTTGTGCGGCAGATGAAGAAGAACTGATGAAGACAACGCAGAGTGAGGTAGGAATCACGTTCACTTATCTGTGAAAGTCAATTTTAAATGAAACCTGAAAATTAGATATTTAGTGCCAAAAAAACTGTTTACATAGAATTTTACAGTTCAGAAACAGGCCGTTGGGTCCAAGGTACCGGCTACATATCACAACTGTGCTTCAGACTTCAGAGTAAGTTGGGGGCAGGGAAGCGTTGATAAGCAAGACCCTGTCACTAGGTTTCCCCGCCCTCTGTACCGCTATTATGGGCAATTTGGGGCGGGATATTAGAGGAAAATCCAAGCCTTTATCATAGTCCCCGGCCCCGCATCCTCTGCTCCAGGCCCCCGCACCCTCTGCTCCAGGCCCCCGCAGCCCCGGCCCTGCACTCTCTGCTCCAGGCCCCGCACCCGCTGCTCCAGGCCCCGCACCCTCTGCTCCAGGCCCCGCACCCTCTGCTCCAGGCCCCGCACCCTCTGCTCCAGGCCCCTCTTCCTCTGCTCCAGGCCCCGCACCCTCTGCTCCAGGCCCCGCACCCTCTGCTCCAGGCCCCGCACCCTCTGCTCCAGGCCCCGCACCCTCTGCTCCAGGCCCCGCACCCTCTGCTCCAGGCCCCGCACTCTCTGCTCCAGGCCCCGCACTCTCTGCCCCGGCCCCACACTCTCTGCCCCGGCCCAACACCCTCTGCCCCGGCCCCGCACTCTCTGCCCCTGCCCCACACCCTCTGCCCCGGCCCTACACCCTCTGCCCCGGCCCTGCACTCTCTGCTCCAGGCCCCGCACCCTCTGCTCCAGGCCCCACACCCTCTGCTCCAGGCCCCGCACCCTCTGCTCCAGGCCCCGCACCCTCTGCTCCAGGCCCCTCTTCCTCTGCTCCATTAGAGGAAAATCCAAGCCTTTATCATAGTCCCCGGCCCCGCATCCTCTGCTCCAGGCCCCGCACCCTCTGCTCCAGGCCCCGCATCCTCTGCTCCAGGCCCCGCACCCTCTGCTCCAGGCCCCGCACCCTCTGCTCCAGGCCCCGCACCCTCTGCTCCGAACCCATCCTCTGCTTTCAGACTCCGGCTTACTGCTTGTCCTCTGCTCTTTCTATACCACCATCGGAGTCGGTCTAATCAGTCAGTGCGCTCCTGCTCTTCCGAACTCTCTGCCGACACTGCTCGGCTTTGCTGCCTCTCTCCCTTACTTTAAAAGGCTCTTCAAAACCCATCTGTTCAGTTACAGGTTTGATCTCCCCGCGCCCCTAAGTTCACCTCACTCTTAGGCTTAACATCATCTGCTCCTCCTCGCAAAGCCCAGTGAGATGTTCTACAATGTGAACGGCGCTCTATGAGGATTTAAAAGCAATGGAAAAGGGGATGAAGGTTTGCATTCGTGAACAGAGCCTGGAGAAGGTAGAGGTTGTGTTCACTGGAGCTGAGAAGGTTAAGAGGTGTCCTGATCAGGGCCTTCAAGGGTACGAAGGGTTATGATAAAGTGAAAGGTTGTCTCCACTAGTCAGTGAAATGATTACATAAGAATACTAATGTAAAGGTAATCACTAAAAGAATTCAAGGGAGGTTTAGAAAAGATGTCCTGGAACTCCCTCGGGGAAAGGATCCTCGTAGTTATCCCAGGATCTACCCTAACACTCGCCTCACCAAGGCTGGGTCAGTGGCGGGCGGGTCGGTAACCAGGGGATACAGAGTTAAGGTAATTGACAAGAACCAGAGGCGAGATGAGGAGAACTTTTTTACGCAGCGAGTTGCTGTGATCTGGAACGCGCTGCCTGAAAGGGCGGTGGAAGCAGATTCAATAGTAACTTTCAAAAGGGAATTGGATAAATATTTGAAGGGGTTGAAAATTGCAGGGCTAAGGGGAAAGAGCAGAGGGAGCGGGACTAATTGGACAACCCTTTCAAAGAGAGGGCCGGCACAGGCACGATGGGCCGAATGGCCTCCTTCTGTGCTGTGTGCTATGTCCCAAGGCGCTAAACAGCCAATGAAGTACTGTTGAAGTGTATTCACTGTTGTAATGTGGGAAACACGGCAGCCAATTTGCGCACAGCAAGCTCCCACAAACAGCAATGTGATAATGACCAGATAATCTGTTTTTGTGATGTTGATTGAGGGATAAATATTGGCCCCAGGACACCGGGGATAACTCCCTTACTCTTCTTCGAAATAGTGGCCGTGGGATCTTTTACATCCACCTGAGAGAGGCAGACGGGGCCTCGGTTTAACGTCTCGTCTGAAAGACGGCACCTCTGACAGTGCAGCACTCCCTCAGCACTGCACTGGGAGTGTCAGCCTAGATTTTGTGCTGCAAGTTCCTGCAGTGGGAACTTGAACTCACGATCCTCTGACCCAAAGGCGCGAGGGCTTCCAACTGAGCCACGGCTGACACCTAATTAGAGCGTTGCCCCGAAAAGAGAGGAATATTAATGGGTGTGGGGGACAAGCAGGAGAGTGCAATTAGACGAGACGGCTTATTTGGAGAAAAGCAGTCTTAATGAGCTTTGTTTCTTTGCTGCAACTTTCGCTGCTGTATTAATGAAACAGAGGGTCCTAATCTCTTGCACATACTTCAGACGGAATGATTACAATGGTGTACTGTTTCAGATTCTCAAGAGCTACTCTCAGCTGAAGCACTTGTGGCCCGAGGGATCAGACATCAGCAGAATTGTTTGTGTTGTGTCCTGTTCAGTGGCTCTTAAGATTTGCAGTTACAAGATGGCTCCGGAAGAAACGACAGCAGAAAGGGGAGGAACGACAGAAAACAAAGAGGTAACTCTCCCCTTAACTACCTCCGGCTAGAACTGTGCTTTCCTGGGCGTGGAGTTTCCGCTAGGGGGGGGGCGTAATCGGTAAACAGCGCCCAGATTGCGCTGGACACATGAAGTTACGCTGGAGTTTCAGCGCAAACTCATTGGCATAAGCCCGAACGTAAAATCTCCCATGCGCCCAGTGCAATCAAGCGACGTAATCGAGCGTAATCGATTCGTGACTCGAACGGCATCTCCCAGCATCGCGAAGAAGAGCGGGGAATCGCCTGAAAGTGAGCCATTCTTCAACGCTTCTAGCAGTTGTAAAATAAAAACAGAGAACGCTGGGAAACACTCAGCTGGTCAGGCAGCGTCTGCGGAGAGAGAGAGAAACAAGAGTTAACGTTTCAGGTCGACGACCCTTCGTCAGAACTGGAAAAAGTTCGAGATGTAAACAGGTTTTAAGCAAGTACAGGGGCAGGGAAAGAGGGGAGAGGAAACAGGAAGCAATGAAGATGAACAAGGTAAAAGAGACAAACGGAAATCCCGTCGGAGAGAAGAGCAGAACTTCTTCAAGGTGGGACATTCCTAGAAGAGAGGTGGCAATGAATTAAACACTAATACAAAAGCAAAAGCAGGTCGATTGACTGATTTAATGCTCGTGGTCTTCCTGTTAAATTGGCTTCACTTGGCTGCTGGTTGCTGAGGTCTTCAACTAACTAATTCCTGCAGCAGAGCAGGACACACCTGTGTGGCTTCAATTGACCGCTGGTCACAGGTCTCGTGCACCAAGGACAGAGCAATTGACTGAATTTAAAGCACTTGCCGCAGCAGCTGGAGAAGCAGGCCTGGGTCAGCGGCTTCAATGGACTGCTGGTCACTGCAGGTCAGGTGATTAACACTGGATTCATGTGACCACGGGTGCCTGTGCACCCGAGAATCTGGGCGCAATGTCACGAACACCCCCCCGAACAGGCACAATCGGCGGAAACACGCTGTCCTGGCCTGGGGGGCGTGGCCGGTTTTATGGGCCGGGCGAATGGACTTTAGGACCAGCGTAAAAGATCGCGGACACTCCAACATAAAGTGGTTGCGGGCGTAAATCACTTATGCTTAAAATTCCGTGATCTGTAACACCATATCATTCGATTCTGCCCCGATTACGCCGCTATCTGGGGTGTGAATCATGCGGAAATTCCAGGCACTTGTGTTAAACACAGGTTTTTTTTTCATTTCTGAGTACTTTTCTCTTGAAAAGAGAAGGCTGAGGGGTGACCTAATCGAGGTCTTTAAAATTCTGAAAGGTTTTGATAGAGTAGACACAGAGAGAGTGTTTCCACTTGTGGTGAAGAGCATAACTAGAGGCCATCAAATATAAGATAGTCACCAAGAAATCCAATTGGGAATTCAGAAGAAAATTCTTTACCCAGAGAGTGGTGAGAATGTGGAACTCGCTACCACAGGGAGTGGTTGTAGCGAATAGTATAGATGCATTTAAGGGGAGGCTGGACAAGCATCTGAGGGAGAAGGGAATAGAGGGTTACGCTGACAGAGTTAGATGAGGAAAGACGGGAGGAGGCTCGAGTGGAGCATAAACGCCGGCATGGACTGGTTGGGCTGAATGGCCTGTTTCTGTGCCGTATATCCTATGTAATATCTCCTGTGTAACTTCACTTTATACCTGCCAACCCAGAAACTGGCAGAAGCTCACCAATACCATCAAAAATACTCACAACTCAGAAAGAGCCCTGAACACATCTGTACTTTACAATGTAATAACTGAAGTGGCAGGTAGGTCCAGCATTTCATCGCTAGTATAGCAGGAGATTATTGACAAGAATCGTGTGGATTGTCTTGAATGTTCTCCTCACCACCCTCCTTCTCAAGCTTCCGGTTAGGAAAATGGGAATATCAGGAACAGGACTAGGCCTTTCAGCCCCTCGAGCCTGTTCTGTTATTCAATTAGGTCATAGCCGATCTCTGCATCTCAATTCCGTTCACCCGCCTTTGCTCCATATGTGTCAGCCGTGGCTCAGTGGGTAGCACTCTCACCTCTTGAGTCAGAAGGTTGTGGGTTCAGCGTCCCACTCCAGAGACTCGTGCGCAAAAATCTAGGCTGACACTCCCAGTGCAGTGCTGAGGGAGTGCCGCACTGTCGGAGGTGCCACCTTTCCGATGAGACATTAAACTGAGGCCCCGTCTGCTCTCTCAGGTGGACGTAGAAGATTCCATGGCGCTAGGAAAAATAAGAGCGGGAGTAGGCCATTCGGTCCTTCGAGCCTGTTCCACCATTCAATATGATCATGGCTGATCCTCTATCTCAATACCATATTCCCGCTCTCTTCCCCCATACCCCTTGATGCCTTTTGTGTCGAAGAAGAGCAGGAGAGTTATCCCTGGTATCCTGGCCAATATCTGTCCCTCAATCAGCATCACAAAAACAGATTATCTGGTCATTATCACATTGCTGTTTGTGGGAGCTTGCTGTGTGCAAATTGGCTGCGGCGTTTCCCACATTACAACAGTGACTACACTTCAAAAGTACTTAATTGGCTGCAAAGCGCTTTGGGACTGAGGTTGTGAAAGGTGCAAGAGAAATGCAAATCTTTCTTTCTTTCATATTCCTTTTACCAAGTCCTCTATCACATAAGGTCCACCACACCCAACACTCTTGCCCTTGCCAAGCTCCACTGGCTCCCTGTCCCCGCCACCACCTCCCCTCCCCCCTGTCTATTGACCTTAAAGACGTGGTCCTTACTTTAAAACCCCTCCACATTCTCACCCCATCTTATCTACGTGATCTCCTCTAGCTCTGTGTCCAGCCCACATCCTCCTCTGCTATTACTGCTCATCCTCCACTTAGGAACAGGATTAGGCCATTAAGCCCTTCGAGCCTGTTCCGCCATTCAATGAGATCATGGCTGATCTGTATCTTAAGTTCATCTACCTCCTTAGTTCCGTCACCTTTACTACCCGTGCCTAACAGAAATCTCTCAATCTCAGTTTTGAAATTTTCAATTGACCCCCCCCCAGCCTCAACAGCTTTTTGGGGGGGAGAGTTCCTGATTTCCACTAACCCTTTGCGTGAAGAAGTGCTTCCTGACATCATCTCTGAATGGCTTAGACTGTCTGTGGACTAATTGATCGGGATTGATTGCCAATGAATAGTCAACAACTCCATTATCGTTGTATCGTGCGACTACCAGGATGGTAGAAGGCGAGCTAGATGGACCTCGGTCTTTTTTCGCCTGGCAATTCCTATACTCCGAAGAAGAAGCCCCACCTTCTCAAGGTCCTTTGCCAGCGACGCCCACATCACGAGAATGTAAAACAAAGGGATATTTTCTGAAATAGACCTCCATTGATTCCATTGATCTCAGTCAGAACTTCTCTCACTGATCCTCACATTAAATTGCTCCACTAACGTGCCCTTCAAATAGGTCTTTTGTACCCAGGGGAAACCAACGTTGTGATGGAAGGACTGCCCGTCAGGCTGCTTACCTCCAGAGGCAGGAATGTGTCAGTTGAGGGAGGAGACATCTTGCACAATGGCCCAAAAATTCGGCCGTTCTCGGGTGAGTACTCAGTGCGTACTCACCCGTATTCATTCCCGAAGTGCCGGTTTCCTGCATGCACTGCGCATGCGCGGGAAACCGGCACTTCCGGTATGGCGAAGGGGGCGGTTCCTAGGTGAACCGCGTGCGCGCTAGAGGCTGCGCGCACGCAGCACACTTAGGTTTTTTTTCAGGTTTCAACGCGAGGGTAAGTATGGAAGATTATACACAAGTAAAAAGGAGGCGTAAGACCCCTTTTGAACAAGGTAAGTAGTTAATTAAGTATAATTTTTAATTTTTTTCAACAGGTTTATCTTTTTTAGAGACTTTAAAGAAAGGTAAGTTTATTTTTATAACTTTTAAAATTTTTTAAAAAAATTTCAAAAATTTAAATTTTTGTTTAAAGTGGTTAATTTATTTAACTATAGTTATTTTATAAATGTGATGGGTTTTAAAAAAAATATATTTGAGGTTTAGCTGTTCTTTTGGGGTCTCTTTCAATTCACAGATTTGACAAGTCTCCTGTCAAATCTATGAATGAAAGATAGTCTGCTGCCATTGGCTCTCCATGGCCCACGTGATCCCAGAGGTCGCATCGCACTAACTGCGCCCCTGGGACACGCACACACTGCGCGCCGGCATCAGGGAGAGGCCCAGGACCCGAAGTTCCTGCGGGGGCAAACAAGAACGGCAGACGCGGTATGTGATATCGCGCGCGATCCTTACCCCCGCGGCAAGCCTCCGAGTCAAATTTCTGGGCCAATGTCTTTCATTGTTCTTGCTTATGGGGAAATATATTTGCAATGAAACTATTTCCTCTAATTACAGCAATTATGTAGGGCCTTGGTGAGACCACACCTGTGTGCAGTTTTGGACTAGGCCTATATTCTCTGGAGTTTAGAAGAATGAGAGGTGATCTCATTGAAACATACAAAATTCTTACGGGGCTTGACAGGGTAGATGCAGGGAGGATGTTTCCCCTGGCTGGGGAGTCTAGAACCAGGGGTCAGTCTCAGAATAAGGGGTCGGCCATTTAGGACTGAGATGAGGAGAAATTTCTTCACGCAGAGGGTGGTGAATCTTTGTTATTCTCTACCTCAGAGGGCTGTGGAGGCTCAGTCGTTGAGTATATTCAAGACAGAGAGCGATAGATTTTTGAATATTAAGGGAATCCAGGGATATGGGGATAGTGCAGGAAAGTGGAGATGAGGTAGAAGATCAGCCATGATCTTATTGAATGGCGGAGCAGGCTCGAGGGGCCAAATGGCCGACTCCTGCTCCTATTTCTCGTGTTTTTATCTTCTCCAATGGGCAAGGTTCACTTTTAACTCTACTTTGAAACTTTTGTTTTTGCGTGTGTGTTTCAAACAGGACGAACCTGTAGAACTGGCTATTCACGGGGCAGCAGACGTATGCAGAATGTACTGCCTTCATGTGGTACTTCTACGTAAACTACCATTGTCCCAAAGAGCTCTCAAATGCAACAGTCAGTGGACAAAGCCAGCTAGCCGCTTCCTATCGCTAGTAAGTACTGATACTGGTATTCATTACATAGAACTTACATCACAGTAACAGACCAACTGGTCTGTGCCAGCGTTTACATTCCACACGAATCTCCTCCCACCCCTTTTCATCTAATCCTATCAACATATCAGCACAGACACATGTTGGGCTGTGCCGTAAATTTCTATGATTCTATGATATCCTCCTATTCCTTTCTCCCTCATGTGTTTATCGAGCTTCCCCTTAAATACATCTGTGCTATTCGCCTCAACCACTCCCTGTGGGAGCGAGTTCCACATTCTCACCACTCCCTGGATAAAGATCTTTCTCCTGAATTCCCCATTGGATTTATTAGAGACTATCTTCTATTGATGACCTCTAGTTTTGGTTTCCCACACAGGTCAAAACATCTTCCCTATGTCTATCCTATCAAACCCCTCAGCCTTCTCCTTTCTAGAGATAAGAGCAGAGCGGGGCAGGCTGGACAGCCCGTACGCTCAGTGAGAAGATGCATGCCAGCTCCTTCGAAGGGTAGATATGATTTTGGTCCGGGCATCCCTGTTGTATGTGGGGGGGGATGGGGGCGGGGGGTGGGGAGGCAGTACGCCACATATTGCAGTATATAGGCGGGTGCCAAGATGTGTCTACAATAGAGGCTCGGGCACATGGCCAGCCTTCCCTTGACCCCAGAAAGTCTTCCTGGGTCAGCAGCGGAGTTCCCAGAATCTCAGCGTAAGTACCAGGAGCACAGGCCCATGGATTTTCACCAACATTGGGCCTTGTGTCCAGGATGGTAACACTAGTTATTGTTTTGTTGGCCACTAGAATCATAGAATGATACGATGTGGAGATGCCGGTGTTGGACTGGGGTGGACAAATGTGAGAAGTCGCACAACACCAGGTTATAGTCCAACAGTTTTATTTGAAATCACAAGCTTTCGGAGCGCTGCTCCTTCACCTGACGAAGGAGCAGCGCTGCGAAAGCTTGTGATTTCAAATAAAACTGTTGGACTATAACCTGGTGTTGTGCGACTTCTCATAGAATGATACAGCACAGAAGGAGGCCATTCAGCCCATTGTGCCTGTGCCTGGCTCTTTGATAGAGCGATCCAATTAGTCCCAATCCCCTTGCTCTTTCCCCATAGCCCTGCAAATATTCTCCCCTTCAAGTATTTATCCAATTCCCTTTTGAATGTTACTATTGGATCTGCTTCCACCGCCCTTTCAGGCAGTGCATTTCAGATCACAACAACTAATAGGAAATTCCTTTTGTTTTTAGAGGAAGATGACGGAATTCTTGTTTCTGAAGAATCTGGGTGCCGCTCATGGGTGTCATGTTGACATGACGTACTTGAGTGACCTGAGTGATGGACATCTGTTTAGAAGCGTAGCAAAGATTTGCTCTGAAATGCCGAGTTGTTCAGGTAAATCTCCGAATCGTTGGACGAATCTGTCCCCTTTTCCGCAACCTTTTGTTTTGAGTGAGGCAATAACCTCTGTCCACTTGGCATTTTGTCATCAGGTCAAGTTACAACCCAGCACTCTCGGCACCTGATAATACTGACATCTACATGTCACACACGATCCCACTTGGTGCGGTCTTGGGCCAGGGATTCCTTGCAAGCAGCGCAAGGAGCGCACGTCAACCCAAGCACCCCACCCAGCCGCCCCCTTCAACCACCGTCTGCCCCCACCTGTGACAGAGACTGTAGGTCCCGCATTGGACTCATCAGTCACCTGAGAACTCATTTTTAATGTGGAAGCAAGTCATCCTCGGTTCCGAGGGACTGCCTAAGAAGAAGACACACGACTGTACAAAATTCACGGGCAGGAAAAGACCAGCTGGTTCCTCAAGCCTGCCCCACACACCATGATGGCTGGAGCATCATGACGAGACACCTCCTACTCTCCCCTTCCCCACCCACTCCCTCTCCCCCGCAGCCATGTAATCTCCTGGGAGAGGTACAAAAAAAGAGAAAAACACAGAGCCAATAAGGGAAAAAATACTCTAAAGTTCCTCCCCGATCCCCCCTCAGGCAATCGAAAACCAGTCCAGGAGATCACACAGTCCAAGTGTTATCTGTAAAGACACTGACCTTCTCTAGAATGTGATCTAAAATATAGGGTTAGAATCAATGGACAATCGTGGATTTGAAAGGTTTGGTCTGACATGCACGGTACAGCAATGCCCCAGGCATGGGACTGGAGACAAGTACAATACAGGTAACATAAATTGATTTTAGTCTTCGTAGGTCTCAGCAGTGGTACTCTCTCCTCTAAGTCAGAAGGTTTTGGGTTCAAGTCTCACTCCCTAGACTTAAACGCAAAATCTAGGCTGACACTCCCAGTGCAGTGCTGAGGGAGTGCTGCAGCTGTCGGAGGTGCCGTCTTTCAGATGAGACATTAAACCGAGGCCCCGTCTGCTCTCTCAGGTGGATGTAAAAGATCCCATGGTCACTATTTCGAAGAGTTATCCCCGGTGTCCTGGCCAATATGTGTCCGTCAACCAACACCTAAAAAATCCCCCAAATTATCTGGTCATTATGACATCATGTGGGAGCTTGCTGTGCGCAAATTGGCTGCCGCGTTTCCTTCATTATAAAGGAAGATGGTTGTGGTGATTGAAGGTCAATCATCACAGCCCCAGGACATCGCTGCAGGAGTACCTCAGGGCAGTGTCCTAGGCCCAACCATCTTCAGCTGCTTCATCAATGACCTTCCCTCCATCATAAGGTCAGAAATCAGGATGTTCGCTGATGACTGCACTGTGTTCAGCGCCATTCACAACTCCTCAGATAATGAAGCAGTCCATGCCCGCATGCAACAAGACCTGGATGATGTTCAGGCTTGGGCTGATAAGTGGCAGGTAACATTCGCTCCACACAAGTGCCAGGCAATGACTATCTCCAACAAGCGGGAGTCTAACCACCGCCCCTTGACATTCAACGGTATTACCATCGCCGAATCCCCCACCATCAACATCCTGGGGTCACCATTGACCAAAAACTTAACTGGACCAGCCACATAAATACTGTGGCAACTAGAGCAGGTCAGAGGCTGGGTATTCTGCGACGAGTGTCTCACCTCCTGAATCCCCAAAGCCTGTCCACCATCGACAAGGAACAAGTCAGGAGTGTGATGGAATACTCTCCACTTGCCTGAATGAGTGCAGCTCCAACAACACTCAAGAAGCTCGACACCATCCAGGACAAAGCAACCCGCTTGATTGGCACCCCATCCACCACCTTAAACATTCACTCCCTCCACCACCGGCGTACCGTGGCTGCAGTGTGTACCATCTACAAGATACACTGCAGCAACTCGCCAAGACTTCAATGACACCACCTCCCAAACCCGCGACCTCTTCCATCTAGAAGGACAAGGGCAGCAGGAGTATGGGAACACCACCACCTCCAGTTCCCCTCCAAGTCACACACCATCCTGACTTAGAAGTATATCGCTGATCCTTCATCGTCGCTGGGTCAAAATCCTAGAACTCCCTCCCTAACAGCACTGTGGGAGCACCTTCACCACACGGACTGCAGCGGTTCAAGATGGCGGCTCACCACTACCTTCTCAAGGGCAATAAATGCTGGCTTTGCCAGCGACACCCCACATCCCATAAACGAATAAAAAAAATATCAGTGACTGCACTTCAGAAAAAGTACTTAATTGGCTGTTAAGCGCTTTGGGATGTCCTGAGGTCATGAAAGCCGCGATATAAATGCGAGTTCTTTCTTTCTTCGCCCGTGATGTTGGTTTGTGAGGTTGGTGTTAGTGGGCTATGCAATGAGATGAGTTTCGTGCAAGGATGTGTCCTGCAAAACCTTTTGGTGTACAATCAGGAGACTGGATAATTGGAGTGGGGATTACGGTAATTCTGACGATTCCCATGACACGCAATCTTTTTTTTTTAAACCGAATCAGAGCGTCAGTTAGGGAGCGAGATCGGAGGTGAATACAGCCGAATCTGGGAAACTGTTGCCAAGATGTCTCCTGAACTTAATGTTGGACCTGCTTTCCCGGTGACATGTTCCTCAGGGGCTCTTCTGAAACCAACTGCGAATGCCAAGCCAGGTACATTGAACAGCAGAGATTTTCAGTAATTATAAGTTACCTGTACATTAAGATACCCCGTTCGATGGATGTAACCCATCCGCCTTTAAGAACAACAAGGGCAACATGGTGGCATAGTGGTTAGCACTGTTGCCTCACAGCGCCAGGGACCCGGGTTCGAATCCGGCCACGGGTGACTGTCTGTGTGGAGTTTGCACATTCTCCCCGTGTCTGCGTGGGTTTCCTCCGGGTGCTCCGGTTTCCTCCCACAGTCCAAAGATGTGCGGGTTAGGTTGATTTGGCTATGATAAATTGACCCTTAGTGTTAGGGGGATTAAATACGTGGGGTTACGGGGATAGGGTGGGATATGTGTCGGTGCAGGCTCGATGGGCCGAAATGGCCTCTATCTGCACTGTGGGGATTCTGTGTGAACATAAGAAAACCCAGAGTGAGAAAAGGCCATTCAGCCCATCAAACTTGCCCCATCCATGTGTGATTCCTCAAACAACTACAACAACTTGCACCTTTAACGTAATAAAATATCCCCAAGGTGCTTCACAGGAGCATTTTCAGACAAAATACTAGAACTGAGATTTTATACGTATCATGAAAGAATGGAGAGGCTGAGGGGTGACGTGATAGAAGGCTTCAAGATTATAAAAGGATTTGATAGGGTGGACGTAGAGAAGATGTTTCCACTTGTGGGGGGCGATCAAAACTAGGGGCTATAAATGTAAGATAGTCACTAATAAATCCAATAGGGAATTCAGGAGAAACTTCTTTACCTAGATCTCACTACCAGAAGGAGTAGTTGAGGCGAATAGCATAGATGCATTTCAGGGGAAGCTAGATAAACACATGAGGGTGAAAGGAATAGAAGGATATGTTGATCGGGTGAGATGAAGAGGGGTGGGAGGAGGCTCGTGTGGAGCATAAACACCAGCATGGACCTGTTGGGCCGAATGGCCTGTTTCTGTGCAGTGAATACTGTGTAAAATCTGACACCGAGCCACATAAGGAGATATTAAGACAAGTGACCAAAAGGTTGGTCAGAGAGGTAGGTTTTAAGGAGCGACTTAAGAGAAGAGAGAGAGATAGAGAAGCAGAGAGGTTTAGGGAGGGAATTCCAGAGCTTAGGCCTTAGGCAGCTGAAGGCACGGCCACCAATGGTGGAGTGAAGGAAATCGGGGATGCGCAAATGGCCAGAATTGGAGAAGCACCGAGTTCTCGCAGGGTTGGAGGGCTGGAGGAGGTTTCAGAGATAGGGAGGGGGCGAGGCCATGGAGGGATTTGAACACAAGGATGAGAATTTTAAAATCGAGGTGTTGCCGGACCGGGAGACAATGTAGGTCAGCGAGCACAGGGGGTGATGGGCGAACCGGACTTGGTGCGAGTTAGGACTTTATCCCATAACACCTGTTGGCCTCTTATCTTGAGGAGCATCAAGTTGCAAGGCAGAGGGAATTGGGTGGAGAACCTTCTTGGAAAAAAAAGTTCAGAAACCATTTGATAAAGTTCTGAATGCGAGTTTGAAGAGGATTAATATTCGTGAATTGAATGACAAATTAGCCAGTTCACTAGATTGAAAACTGGATTGGTAATAGAAAGCAGAAGATGATGACGATTGCAAACAGGTTCATTCTGTATGTCCTATTGTTTAAACTATTCACAAACTTCTCCAGGGCAGATACACCTGCAATACTTAAAATTTGATGATGAGGCTAATTCCCCATGGCTAATTATGTGCATTGGGTCCAACCCTTTGGAATTCTCCACCCAGTTCCCTCCGCCTTGCCACTTCCTTCAAAGCTCTCCTGTTTGACCATTCTCCTCTCTGTAACCCGCCCCTTCCCCATTCTTCCTATCCTCTCTATTCCCCTCCCCTTTCCCCATTATTCTTATCCTCTTTTCTCTGTTCCCCTCCCCTTTCTTCATTCTTATTACCCTCTCTGTCCCCCTCCCTTTTCCCCCACTCTTATCCAATTCCCCTCCCCTGTCCCCATTCTCTTATCCTTCATTGGCT
Source organism: Squalus acanthias (assembly GCA_030390025.1). Classification (NCBI taxonomy): domain Eukaryota; kingdom Metazoa; phylum Chordata; class Chondrichthyes; order Squaliformes; family Squalidae; genus Squalus; species Squalus acanthias. The sequence continues at coordinate 255,696,499 of CM059425.1, forward strand.
CCCGGTTAAGCAACGCCTCAATTTTAAAATTCTCATCCTTGTTTTCAAATCCCTCCATGCCCTCGCCCCCTCCCTATCTCTGTAATCTCCTCCAGCCCCACAACCCCCGAGATATCTGCGCTCCTCCAATTCTGGCCTCTTGAGCACCCCTGATTATAATCGCTCAACCATCGGTGGCTGTGCCTTCTGTTGCCTCGGCCCTAAGCTCTGGAATTCCCTGTCTAAACCTCTCCGCCTCGCTACCTCTTTCCTCCTTTAAGACGCTGCTTAAAACCTACCTCTTTGACCAAGCCTTTGGTCACCTGTCCTAATATCTCCTTATGTGGCTTGGTGTCAGAATTTTGTTTCAGAATGCGCCAGTGAAGAGCCTTGGGACGTTTTACTACATTAAAGGCGCTATATAAGTACAAGTTGTTGTTGTTGTGACCTTTCCCCATTAGTGTAGCTTGCTCTGCCTGTGAAGAGCAGTAGATAAAATGATTGCTGTTGTTCAGAGACAGATAACTTAAATCTTCAGTAACTCATTGGTAGGGCCACATTTAGCATGTGACTTAGGGTACCCCACCTCCCGAACCACATTGATGGATTGGAGTTCTGAGAACAGCAAATAGGATGACTCTAGCACTTAGAGCTCTGGATTATGAGGAACGAGTCACAAAACTTCACTCTAATCCTGGTTTTCTTCTATACAGGTAAACCCGTGCAAAAAATTCCATCCATTGGTTTAATACCGATGACCTCCACCTTAGCTGAAGAATATGCTGGTGATTTGCTGAAACAATTGCCACAACTTGGCAGGTATATAAAACGCCTCTGGCTGACTAAATTGTTTGTCGTGTCTTCTTGACCCTTAATAATGGCTCTCGTTTCTTTACCCGTAGTGAGGACCCTGTACTTATGTCGCTACTGAAGCTGAAAGAGTTTGATGAGCTTTTGCATTGGCATTCTGGAAGACCTATTGAAAAAACCTACCATGAGACAATGAATGAAGGTAAAATAAACCAGTTAATAGAATTTTTTTTTAAATCTCAAAATACATAGTTCATTCGAATCTACAGCACAGAAACAGGCCATTCGGCCCAACTGGTCTATGCCGGTGTTTATGCTCCACGCAAGTCTCCTCCCAACCCGACTTCATCTCACCCTATCAGCACACCCTTCTGTTCCTTTCTCCCTCATGTGTTTATCTCGCTTCCCCATAAATGCATCTATGCTAGTCGCCTCAACCACTCCCTGTGGGAGTGAGTTCCACATTCTCACCACTCTCTGGGTAAAGAAGTTTCTCCTGAATTCCCGATTGGATTTATTAGTGACTCTCTCATATTTATGATATTCTAGTGGAAATGTTTTCTCTAGTTGTGCCCTATCAAACCCCTTCATCATTTTAAAGATCAGCTCACTCCTTAGCCTTCTCCTTTCTAGAGCAAAAGGCCCCACCCTGTTCATCCTTTCCTGATAAGTATAATCTCTCAGTTTTGGTATCATGTAACTCTTTTTTTGCACCTTCTCCAGTGCCTCTATATCCTTTTTGTAA